>JABTXL010003485.1:1636620-1666054 GCA_025134845.1 Neodon shergylaensis | reverse complement strand
TGATGGAGGTGGGTCTTGTATCTTATCTGTTGCTTTCATTGGTTAACTAATAAAGAAACTGCCTAGGCCCATTTGATAGGCCAACCCTTAGGTGGGTGGAGTAAACAGAACAGGATTGGGGGAGAAAGAAGCTGAGTCGAGGAGTCGCCATGATGCTCCCACTCCAGCCAGACACAGGTTAAGATCCTCCCTGGTAAGCACACCTCGTGGTGTTACAGGGATACTAGAAATGGGTTAGATCGATATGTAAGAGCTAGCCAATAAGAGGCTACAGATAACGGGCCAGGCAGTGTTTAAATGAATACAGTTTCTGTGTAATTATTTCGGGTACAAAGCTAGCCATGTGGGCGGCCGGGTGCTGGGGACGCAGCCCAGCCGCCCCTGTTACTACAGAGCAGTGTAGACGGAGACTACTTGTTCATTTCCCAGCTGCCTGGACATGAATAATCACACAGAAACTATAATAATTACAACACTGTTTGACCAGTTGCTTATGTATATTTCTAGCTAACTCTTACATGTTAAATTAACCCATTTCTGTTAATCTGTGTATCATCATGAGGCTGTGGCCTACTGGTAAGGTTCTAATTGGCAGCTGGCATCTTTCTCCATTGGCAGCTACATGCATCTCTCTGACTTCACCTACTTTCTCTCTGTTCGGATTTTCCTCCTGGCTTTACTCTACTAAACCATTGGCTGAAACCGTTTCTTTAATAACCAATGGTAAGAAAACATATTGATAGCATACAGAGAGGAACCCCACATTATCTCCCCTTTTCTGTCTAAATAAAAAGGAGGGTTTTAACTTTAACAGAGTAAAATTATATATAGAAAACAGGTATTGAGCAAGAATTATAATTATAATATTTATATCTACTTTACCATTTATCATAACTAAGAAAAACTGTAATTATAACTATTTATTTTTAACTCCATCAAAGACTCCTAAGTTAGCTGGAAGTGAGTTGTAAGCAACTTGCAAATCTCTAAAACTGACAGAGACATCTTTTTGCCTGGACAGTCACCCAAAAGTTTTTCTGTAACATTGGAGCATCCATCTTTAGCCTATAGGCTCATTGTTTCTGGCAGACTTTTTCACAAAGCAGGAAATTTGAAAGACTGTTTTGCCTCTATTGTCAATTTGTCAGTCATTTTCTTCTGTATCCTGCAGAATATATGGCAGACTCTTTTATGAAGCACGAACCCTGAAGGACTGTCTTACCTTTAGGCTAGTTTACCATTTACTTTTTTGTGGCTACTTCATATCCAGTTCATCAAGCAGTCTAGGCACAAATGGTTTCTTGCCCAAATGGCTAACAAACTCCATAAGGAGACTCTTAGAAGCCCATATTTCTCTTGAAGTATTGGTACTGCCAGAAGCAGACATGTCTAATCGTTGAGAAAAGTCTAAATTCTTAAAAATATTTTAAATTTAATACTTTTTAAGTCTTTGAAAGGTTTGAAGACTACTTATCCATCTGAAATATATATCTGTACATCTAGAAAACATAACTTACATGACTACAAGCTTGACTATTATAGATGACTTTCTATTAACCTATATTATTAATTATATATTACCTTATAAATGAGATGCCCAAACACAATACCTTAATCAAGAGCAGAAATATACATATAACAAAACTGACCTTAAATTTGTATCAGTAAACCAAGATCTATACCAATGCAAAGTATTCATCTCTATAACACATCTCCCTTTAAATGTAAATAAACATTAATAAACAATCATTTGGGGAATTTGGACATTGCTTACTAGACTACTACCTGCTGATTGGGGGCTCTGTAAATCAGATCTTTCATGGGGTATCCTGTGTGGTAGATCCATATCAGCCAGCAATCCTGAAGCTGTCATGGATGTTGGACCATCTGGGCCATTGCTTCAGGAGGTCTTGTTTGATCAAACTGTATTAGGCTGGAAAGAATCAACAGCTTTCTATCCGCTGTGGAAACAAAAGCAAAACATCTTTTCCAAAGCAACATATACTTAGACTCAAATTTTAAAGTCAACATACCTTTAAAACATATAGTTTTTTTCATTCTCATTTACAATGAGGACTGATGAGGAGCCAAGGACAATGGCACGGGATTTTGATCCTACTTCATGTTCTGGCTTTGTGGGAGCCTAGCTAGTTTGGATGTTCACCTTCCTAGACCTGGACGGAGGGGGGAGGACCTTGGACTTTCCACAGGGCAGGGAACCCTGACTGCTTTTTGGACTGAAGAGGGAGGGGGAGAGGAGTGGGGGAAGGGGTAGAAGGGTGGGAAGAGGGGGAGGGAAATGGGAGGCTGGGAGGAGGCGGAAACTTTTTTTCTCAATAAAAAATTTAAAAAAAAAATAAAATAAAACATATAGTTTAGTTTAGTTTAGTAGCCCATACAATGAAATGTCTCTCTGTACTTAGCTCATTCACAGTCAAAAATTTAAAGAAAACACAATAATATACAGAACCTAGACTCTCTGTGTATTTTACATCTTTATGTGGTTTATTTTTCTTTATTCATTTAATCTGTGACTATCTGTGCTCTGTCTCTTTAAAGACTTTATTTTATTAAAATTACTTATTTCTTTTTATAACTGTCTATACTCTTTCTTCTCTCTCTCAAGGCTATGTACATTTTTTAAACACACTGTAACCCATTTAGATTCTTTAAAATCTGAATCTGTCTTTATTGTTTATCTGTAATAATTTTCTGAACAAGAGTATCTTTTTTAATTCTAAGCAGACACGGCTAAGTCTGAGGCTGCTTTGCCTTTTGGCTCTGATGAGTCCTACATGGAGGAGGTATGATTACTGCTAGCTCTACATGCTATGCTCTCCACCCTAGCTCCAGGAACACGGCAGGTCCACTTCATCATCAATCAACCTATAGCACTCTGCCCACAAATTCCATTCAAATGCTCTGTAGCCAGGCCCCCCAAAAGAGCCAGAGCCTTTATACCAGCACAAACCAGGAAGGGCTCCCCTAAAGAAGCCACAGCCTTTGCTGCTAATGCTGAGTCAGAAAGACCTCTCTTAAAGAAGCCATGTCTCTACTTGCTTCTAGCAAACAGAGCCCATCTAAGAAATGTTGCTACCATGAAGCTGTGCTTAATTCTGTTTTACTGTGTCTAGAATTCCTTCCCAAGCTCTCTCAGGTTTTATGTGGATGTAGTCACCCCACATTGGGTGCCATTTCGTAAACGGAAACTGCTCATTCCTTTCCCAGCTGCCCAGATGTGAATAATACACAGATACTATATTCATTACAACACTGTTTGGCCAATATTTTATGCATATTTCTAGCTAGCTCTAACATGTTAAATTAACCCATTTCTATTAATCTGTGAATCACCACGAGGCTGCAGCCTACGGGTATGTTTCTGGCTGGTGGCTGGCGTCTGTCTCCTTTGGCAGCTATGTGGTGTCTCTCTGACTCTGCCTACTTTCTCTCTACATTTCTGTTCTGATTTCTTGCCTGACTTTACTAAGTCATTGAACAAAACAACTTCTTTAATAACCAATGGTAATAAAAGATATTCATAGAATACAGAGGGAATTCCACATTATCCAGAGAGAGGGACAATGTGGTCTACTGCCCAGGTTATTGCATTATCATGAGTTGCTATGTTCGAGGTACATAATATTTAAATGCAATTTCATATAAATCCTCATTAGACTAATATATTAACACTGTAACAAGAATGCCTGACAGTTTGAGATGAGCTGAGGGAAGGCCTGGGCCAGCTACTCTTCTCTTTCCCTCTAGATTTGGGGAACCATCCATCTGCTGTAGACTTAGTCCAATCTCTTGAGATCTTAGTGATATTAGATTAATTCTCACTCTCCAAAATTGCTGTTCTAAGGGAGACAGAAGGAAGCAATGATGTTTATTGTTATTAGTGAGATTGTAATGACATGAAAAGATCCGCTGTCACACAAGGATAAGCTGCAAAATCTAGCTGATGTCTGTGAGTAGGAGTTAAACATTTACCCTACCATCAGAAAGTAAAACACATTGATGGGTTAAGAACATTCTTATTTTTCCCATCTTTTGTTCCTAGCTTCTCCTTGGGACCAAGTCTGTCAGTGGGGTATGGGATAACCCATGTTATCAATAGTCCATTTGACTTTATTATTATAAGGTATGACTGTCACTACCTTATACAGAAAGTCCTAGACTTGGGGTTTTTTGACTTAATGATCCCACAAAAATAATACCTACTCAGTAGAAACCACATTTTAAGTTTGAACCTTTGCCAAGGCTAACAACATGAAGTGTGATCCTTTCTGGAGAATCTGGACTCTAGGCAGTCATGTGGTCATAAATGGAAACAACTCTTTACCGTATTGTACTGTGTGTAGAGAAGCTACAATGTTTGGAAGTTTGGGTGTATTAAATGTTTTTACAGCTTATAGTGCTTCAACTTATGTTGTGTTTCTTGGGCTCCAAGCCCACATGTGTTCCTAGAGTCTTCCTCGGTCTACTCAGGACAGCCTCCCATGTCATAAACCTCTCATCTCATTTGATCTTCCCGATGCATTAGTAAGGTCCTGGTGAATGTCTCCACTGGACAGTTAAAGAAACCTAGGCTTCAGGAGGACAAGGAAATTTCCCCAAGACCACTCAATACATTGTGGAGGAGAAGATACTTGAAATTAAGTCTTCTGAGCCCAAGCCCAATGCTCTTTCCCACCTACTAGACAAGAGCAGGTAGGTGACAAAACAAAGCACCAAAAAACAAGATGCTGTCCCTAGGCAGAATTCAGGGCTTATCTTGGATACTGCTTTCAAAAGAGCAAAAGTGACAGTAAGCAACTGGCACGTCCTTGATGCTGGCCCTACGTCACATTCTTCTGCACATGCCCCACAACCATTCTTCCTTCTGGCCCCCACAAACTGGAGACCTTCCGACAGAAAGGTCATTGAGCTCATGCTTCCAAAGAGATTTCAGTTCATTGTGAAGGGGAAGGTATAATGAGAATAGCTTACTTCATGAAGGCAGGAAGATGCAGCAGCTTGCTCACATCCTGAAGGATCAGAAGGCAAAGCAGGGATACTGGAACCGGGGAAAGGCATACCCTTCCAACTCCTATCTTTCGTGACTCACTTTAGTCAGCCAGGTCCCATCTCCTAAACATTCCATAGCCTTCAAAATGGCACCAGAGGAACTTGAGAGATGGCTCAGTCCGTGAGATGCTTGACATCCAAACATGGCGCTGAGTTCAATCTCCAAAAGACATCTAAAAAAGCCAGATATACTGGTGCAAGCTAGAATTCCAGCCCTGGGGAGTAGAGACACGTGGACTGACCAGTCAGACAGCGTTGGCTGCTCTAGCAAGCTCCAGGCTATTGACCCTGCCTGGAAAAAAGGAAGTAGACGGATTGGTACCTGAGTAACAACACCTGACGCTGACTTTGACTCCAACATGAGTCCACACCCATGCATACCTGCACACACACATACATACACATACACACACACACACACACACACACTAGCACTACAACCTAGAGACCAACCCACTCAATACCTGAGCCTATGAGGGGCATTTCAGAATCAAACCACACTACTACCCTAAAGAGAAAAGACCATTATTGTTCTCATTTATGCCTGTGGGATTGGAGGCTCCAAACATCAAGTGACCGCAAATTACAGACGAAAAGTGGATTTCATCCAGGCTGTAGGACGGTGGAGGTCCTGACTCCTAACCACCAGACTCGACTCCCCCTCCCTGTGGGCTTGTTCATCATCTCATTTATCAGGCAAGCTGCTGGTCCTGAGGCCCCCAGGACCTTGGCTTGGTAGCAGGTCGCCTGATTGAATCAAGCTGAAGGCTTCCACCTCATCTGTTAACACTCTGACTGCAGCGGAGCATTAGGGGCCGAGGAGCCCTTAAGCCAGAAACACAAAATCCTCTCTTTCTGCCGAATCGCTCTTTCAGATGGCGATCAAACTCCACGAGGACTCGCAGACAGATTTCTCAAATGGAGCCTCACTCGGCAGCGTCATTAATAAACGTCTTGAAGAAGGTCGTGGGGGAAAGGTTTGCTGCCGTTTGGCTGGGCATCTGGGAGTGAAACACGAGCAATTCAAATGCATTTTTTATTTCCACTTATTGCCTTTGTCAATGGCCCCTGTATTCCATAGGCCAGATGGATTAGTTGTTTTGTTTTAAAAAAAAAAAAAAGTTTTATGCTTCAGTGAAATAGCACACCTCTTACTACCTCTACCCAATAGAAAAGGGAAACCACACACAATGAAAACAAAACGGGGTAAAATATCACAAGCCCTGTGTTGACAAATGCCAGGGAGGAAAATTTTCATTTTATCCAGCAAATGCTTGTCGCATTGTTTGGGCAGTTTGTCCCTCTAAGAGAACAAGACACGAAGTGAAAAGGAACAAACTTACAGTGGTTGGCCCCCCACAAAAATGCACTGATAAAGACAGGGCAGTCAAGACGCTGGAGGTAGTAGGTGCCAAAAAGAGAGGACAGCGAGACTGTTGCCTGTGACCTGGAAGTCTCGGGCCTGCAAAGACCCGAGTTCAGCCGCGGGTTTTGGCCTCTCTCTTGTGACTCCGATTGATAGCTGGTGTCTCCTGCGGATACAGCTTGAGCTAATTCCCAGGATAATGACCTGGCCCCCGTGATTTACTAACCTCACAGCGCATAACCGCTCTGGCAGGGCCGGCTAATCCTTTAATGGTCCCTGCAGTGTGTCTAGAGCGGCTCCAAAAATTCCACAGCCCACCTTGGAACACTGGAGGGCATTGAATGCCCTCTCAGGCCCCCAACCACATCTCCCCACCCCCAAGCCCTTATCTTATCAGGTAGCTAATTCCCACAAATTATTGTGTGGTTCAGGCAGAAAAAAAAATGAAATTGCTCTCAAATCATAAATTTCTCACTTTCTGGACAGCTGCTAAGTCAGGAAAAGCTTGGCCAAGTGGGTCTTAGTCACCGTTGTGAACAATTAGGACCTGTTAAGTACCTTCAGCTCCCTTGAAAAACAATGCTTATTGATGGGAGGGAAGGAAACAGTTTATAGAGAGATTTAGCAAGCTATCCACTCTTAAGTGGGCTGTAATCCTTCACTGGGGATAATGTGGCTCTGAAGACACTGTCCCAGGCATGCAGTCTAGGGCCCATAGCACTCCGGTCACAGTGGCCATCCTCAGCCTCAACACTGGCTTCAAGATGGGGAACCCTCCTCAGGCTTCCCAAAGCTAGTCCTACCCGAAGCTGAGAGTAACTTCCGGGGATGCAAAGGGAACAGAACACGTTGGGTCTCTGAGCCTCAGAAAGGACACAGTGGGCCTCTTTCTCCATTTTAAGTTGTCTCTAGACTCCATCTAGTCACCATGCCTACCCCTGGCTGCCCAAACTGCCTCTAACCCTCCGCCGGTTATTGTAAGAGCCCCTCCACGGTCTTCTGGCTCTACCTCTTTTCCATTCAGTCTTCTGAATTTCTTTGTTGAAGCAAAATCTCTATAATGTAAAATTAAGCAATCAGAAGAATATAATTTGGGATGGGAGTGTCGCTCAGTGGTAATGTGTCTGCCAACATTATCGAGTTCCTGGGTTCATTTATACCACT
Organism: Neodon shergylaensis; assembly: GCA_025134845.1. NCBI lineage: Eukaryota > Metazoa > Chordata > Mammalia > Rodentia > Cricetidae > Neodon > Neodon shergylaensis. The sequence goes on along the minus strand of JABTXL010003485.1, from coordinate 1,658,454 downwards.
GCAAGTAACTACATACACAGCTAAGTAAGTGCATAGTTTAGGGGCCTTTTAGTTAGTTTGTAATGTTAGAAAACTTTCACTTTTATTTACGTCCAAATCAATGTCATCAACACTAAAGGAAATCTATACTCACTAAGCAACCAGTGTCAGACTTTCTTGCTCCCTGGGCCTTGGGAACACAAAAAAAATCTGCCTTTGTGAATGTAATTATCAGCTGGTGTAGGATGCCCTTCTCTGCTCTGCGAATATGGGCTGTTTTTATTGGTTGATGAATAAAGCTACTTTGACCTATGGCAGGGCAGAATATAGCTAGGCAGGAAAGCCAAACTGAATACAGGGAGAAAGAAGGTAGAGTCAGGGTGACACTGAAGGAGTAAGATGCCAAAGTATTACCAGTAAGCCACGGGGCACATGGCAATACACAGATTATTAGAAGTGAATTAATTTATATATACTAGCCAGCTAGTAAGAGGCGTGAGTCATCAGCCAAATAATTATAATTAATATTAAGCCTTTGAATGATTATTTCATAAGCAGCTACGGGGACCAGCGGATGGGAGAAAAACCTCTAATTAAAATCAGATTTTTTTTCAGTTTGTATTTCTATACTGCTATTCCCAGCACCTGCAGAAGAATCTGCATGAGACCTCATACTTATGTATGCGCTTGACTCCACAGGAGTTCTGTTAGTATCCTATCATTTCTGTTGTCACCAGTTACTATGGTAAAGAATAGTAGTTCAAGTCCCTGTGTGTAAAAAGTTTGGAAAAAAAAAACCACACTGCAGGCCTGAGAGATGGCTCAGAGGGTGAAGGTGCTTACAGCCCAATGATGCAGACCTGATGACCTGAGTTTGACCTCTGTAAAGGTGGAAGGAGAGAACACATCCTGAAAAGTTGACCTCTGACCTGCACACACCCATTCACACACACATACTACTAATAAAAATTTTACAAACCTCCCCACACTGCTGCAGAGAGTAAAGAAGGCAGCAACTGAAACCATCATATTCTGTATATATGAATTAAAATAATCTTTATCAAAAATTAGGATTTGTAGATAAGATGCACATAAAAACCACATGTAAGCCTAGTAGAGGATCGAGGATAGCTGTACTGTCCAACCAAGCTGCTTCACCATGACCACACGAACTGATAAAGCATCAGTGAGCAGTGGCCTTCCTCTGTCATGTGACTCAGCACCCGTGGCTGCAGCCACCCGGGACATTGCCAACAGGTTTAGCTCTCCAGAGCAGCCTTGCATGTATCTCTCATAGCAAATGGCCACATCTAAGAAGGTCTCTTCCTTTAAGGAACCCCTGTCCTGGGGACAGTCAGTTAAGGCCAAAGTGATGGAGTCACACACCAGCACCCCAGACACACTGTCCATGTCTTCATAGTGGCAGCCATCCCTGAACCCAGGAAGCATCACCTCAGCCACCCTTGACCTCACAGCTCTGTGACTGAACTTCTCAGAGGTGCCACTCCTGTCATCTCAGAGGGAACCCTTGACTACTGAAAACACTAGAACAAGGAAGCGCTCAGAGTAGTGACACCACTATAAAAACGGAACACTAGCTTGCCCATCCAGAGAAAGCAACCCCTCCCCACCATCCCTGGGTTGCTCAAAGGGAGCACAGTACAGTAGAAACTAGCTCTCTGCTGACACAAGGAGACACTGGGGTGTGCAGGATTTTGCATCCATTTAGAATGTGGACAGCAGCAAGTGTCGTCTGTGGAAAGTTCAGTCCCTCACCCACAGGGAGTTGATCTTCACATGGCCAAGAGGACAAGGAGTCCAAGTAAGGAAACTCTACAAATCCTAATTTCAAATGATGTGCAGGCTTAACCTGGCTGAACGGCTGACCATCAGCAGCCCTTCCCCTTCCTGTTAAAACTACTACAAGTAACTACCATGGCAAAGGAGGAACCTCACCACTCCACTTTTTGCCTGTTGGTTGGTGGGTTTTCATGCATGTATTTTTAATCATTTTATATATTTTTAAATGTTTTTTTCTTTTTTGTCTTTTTTCTAATGTTTTAGTAGTTTAGTTTTTCTTCCTAACAGGTTATTTTTTATAACAACTTGCAATTTTGTGCATTTATTGTTAAGACATGCTTTAATCTCTATTTCAAAAGAAAAGACCTCTATGACTGACCTCCAACTTTCTACACCTATAAAAATGTTCTCTTCTACATCTATAATAATCTTCTTACCTCTCATACCTCCAATCTTTATAGCTTCCTTCTCGTTCACACTGTATGGCTCTTCCCTACTTTCTCCATCCTTTCTTTGTTTCTCTATTTAACTACTGATACCATTTGCTCTAAAAGATGTATATACATATATATCACACCTTCTTCAACCAGTGTCCCAATGACAGACTCTAAACCATAATATGGGATGTCCTTCTGTATATGTGTTACTTTTATTGGTTAATGAATAAAGTTGCTTTGTTCTATGGAAGAAAATACCAGGCTGGAAGGGATATATAGAGAGAGTAGGCGGAGTCAAAGAGATGCCATGTAGCTGCCAAAGGAGATATCATATAGCTAGTTGCCAAAGGAGGAAAGCCACAGCCCAGTAAGCCACAGCCCCATGGCAATACACAGATTAATAGAAATGGGTTAATTCAAGATGTAAGAGCTATAATTTCTGTGTGATTATTCAGTCTGGGCAGCCAGAAAATGAACAAGCTATCTCCTTTTTAAATATGGCACCAAATGTGGGGCAACTACACCCACATAAAAACTGAGAGAGCTTGGGAAGAAATTTTAGACACAAGAGAACAGAGTTAATCACAGCTTCTTGGTAGCTGCATTTTTTCAGAGAGAGTCTGTCTACTGGCAGTAAGCAGAGCATGGCTCCTTTAAGAAAGTCATCCTGACTCAGTGTCAGCAGTAAAAAAAAAAGAAAGAAAAAAATGCACAGCTTCTTTAAGATCTGGCTTCCTGGTTAGTGCTGGAAAAATAAACTCTGGCTCTTTCAGGAGGTCCTGCACTTAAATGGGGTCTGTGAGGAGCATGTTATAAATTGTTTAATGGCAACATAGACCCGCTGCATCTCTGTAGCTGGGGCAGTTAGCATGACTAGAAGAGTTGACAGTGAATGTACATCCACCATGTTGGACTGTGCAGGGCCAAAAGGCAAAGCAGCCTTAGTCCTAGCCAGCTTAGCATTTTAAGAAGCGTTCCTGATCAGAAAAGGATTTCAGATACACAATGGGACAGATTCAGACCTAAAAGACCTCTAAACAAGACACAGTGTATTTAAAAATGTACATAGGCTTGGGAGAAAGAGAAAAAAAGTATAGACAGTTATAAAAAAAAAGATGCAAAGTCTTTAAAGAGACAATGAAAGTAATATAAAAGAGCACAGACAGTCATAGAATTAAAGGGATAAAAATAATAATAATATAAATATTAAAAAGTAACAGTTATGAGTGAGTACATCCCATGTTCATCTTTTTGGGTCTGGGATACCTCACTCAGGATAGTGTTTTCTATTTCCATCCATTTGCATGCAAAATTCGAGAAGTCATTGTTTTTTACCGCAGCGTAGTACTCTAATGTGTATATATTCCACACTTTCTTCATCCATTCTTCCATTGAAGGGCATCTAGGTTGTTTCCAGGTTCTGGCTATTACAAATAATGCTGCTATGAACATAGTTGAACAGATGCTTTTGTCATGTGATAGGGCATCTCTTGGGTATATTCCCAGGAGTGGTATTGCTGGGTCCAGGGGTAGGTTGATCCCGAACTTCCTGAGAAACCGAAACACTGATTTCCAAAGTGGTTGCACAAGATTGCATTCCCACCAGCAATGTATGAGGGTACCCCTTCCTCCACAGCCTCTCCAGCAAAGGATATCATTGGTGTTTTTGATTTTAGCCATTCTGACAGGTGTAAGATGATATCTCAAAGTTGTTTTGATTTGCATCTCCCTAATCACTAAGGAGGTTGAGCATGACTTTAAGTGTCTTTTGGCCATTTGAACTTCTTCTGTTGAGAATTCTCTGTTCAGTTCAGTGCCCCATTTTTTAATTGGGTTAATTAGCATTTTGAAGTCTAGTTTCTTGAGTTCTCTATAAATTTTGGAGATCAGGCCTTTGTCTGTTGCAGGGTTGGTGAAGATCTTCTCCCAGTCAGTAGGTTGTCTTTTTGTCTTAGTGACAGTGTCTTTTGCTTTACAGAAACTTCTCAGTTTTAGTAGGTCCCATTTATTCAATGCTGCCCTTAATGTCTGTGCTGCTGGGGTTATACATAGAAAGCGATCTCCTGTGCCCATTTGTTGTAGGGTGGTTCCCACTTTCTCTTCTATCAGGTTCAGTGTGTTCGGACTGATATTGAGGTCTTTGATCCATTTGGACTTGAGTTTTGTGCAAGGTGATAGATATGGGTCTATTTTCAATCTTCTACAGGTTGATATCCAGTTGTGCCAGCACCATTTGTTGAAGATGCTTTCTTTCTTCCATTGTATACTTTTAGCTCCTTTATCGAAAAAAAGATGAACATGGGATGTACTCACTCATAATTGGTTTCTAGCCATAAATAATGGTCACGGAGTATATAACTGGTGAACCTAAAGAAGCTAAATTAGAAGGTGAACCCAAGGAAAAACATATAATTATTCTCTTGACTAAGGGAAGTAGACAAAATTGCCGGGGAGAAATTTTGGGATCTTGGGGGGGGGTGGGAGTATCGGGGGAAGGGGAGAGAAAAGTGAGAGGGGGAGGATGAGGGAAACTTGGGGAAACAGGAGGATTGGGATAAAGGAAGGTTGGATAGGGGAGCACGGAAGCACAATTTTTAGTTAAGGGAGTCACCTTGGGGTTGGCAAGAGACTTGAACCTAGAGTGGCTCCCAGGAGCCCAAGGCGAGGTCCCCAGTTAGTTCCTTGGGCAGCTGAGGATAGGGAACCTGAAATGACTCTATCCTATAGCCATACTGATGATTATCTTGCATATCACCATAGAACCTTCATCAGGTGATGGATGGAGATAGTCACAGAGACCCACACAGGAGCACCGGACTGAGCTCCCAAGTTCCCAGTGAGGAGCAGAAGGAGGGAGAACATGAGCAAGGAGGTCAGGACCACGAGGGGTGCACCCACCCACGGAGACAGTGGGGCTGACCTATTGGGAGCTCACCAAGGCCAGCTGGACTGTGACGGAAGAAGCATGGGATAAAACAGGACTCTCTGAACATGGCGAACAATGGGGGCTGATGAAAAGCCAAGGACAATGGCCCTGGGTTTTGATCCTACTTCAAGTTTGGGCTTTGTGGGAACCTAGACAGTATGGATGTTCACCTTCCTAGACATGGACGGAGGGGAGAGGACCTTGGACTTTCCACAGGGAAGGGAACCCTGACTGCTCTTTGGACTGGAGGGGGAGGGGGAGGGGAGTGGGGGGAGGGGGAGAGGGGTGGGAGGAGGGGGAGGGAAATGGGAGGCTGGGGGGAGGCGGAAACTTTTTTCTTTTTCTCAATAAAAAAAAAAGTAACAGAAAAAATAAGTCATATAAAATGGAATATACACAAAGAGTCTGGATTATGTAGATTATTATATTTTTTTGAATTTTTTGACTGCAGAGAGAAATTTGATTCTGGGGCTGCTAAGTTAAACCAACATATATATTTTAAAGATACCTTGGCTTCAAAATTTGAGTCTAAGGATATGTTACTTTGGAAAAGAAGCTCTGCTTTTGTTTCCACAGAGGACGAGAACCTGTGGATTCCTTCCAGGCTAATGTGGTTGGATGGAACAAGACGCTCTGAAAGTTCTCTGTGAACCCTAAAAATGCTTCATCTATCAAAAAGCAAGAAACAACTTGGAAAAAAAACTACGTCCAAATTCCCAAAATGATTGTTTATAAATATTTGTTCATTTAAAAGGGGGCTGGCTATAAATCATTAATGGTCATAGTCAATCTCTTTTTTTAAAAAGGGGGGATATGATATAGAGATGAATACTTTACATTGGTATGGATCGTGGTCTAATGATACAAATTTAAGGTCAATTTGCTACACTGTGTATATGTATTTCTTCTCTTGTTTAAGGTATTGTTTTGTGCAGCTTATTTAAAAATGTAATGTATAATTAAGAAATACAGATTAATAGATAGTCTTCTATAATAATCAAACTTTTAGTCATGTTAGGTAGGTTTCCTAAATATACAGAGATATATTTCAGTTATATAATCTTCAGCACTGCAAAGACCTACAGAATATGGCATTTAAAACATTTTAAGAACTTAGACTTTTCTCAACAGTGAGACATGTCTGCTTCTGGCAGCACCAATTACTTCAGAGAGATTAATGGGTATTGAAAAAACTCATTATGGAATTTGCCTTCAATGTGACAAGGCTAGCCATTTTGGCAAGAAACTGCTTTTGCTTGGACTGCTTGATGGTATGCTGTATGAACTGGACATTCAGGACCCACAGAGAAGTGACTGCTGAACTTTCCAAAAGATAGAATGGTCCTTCACTGTTCCTGCTTCACAGAAGAAACTGCCAGACATTCTGCAGAATATAGAAGAAAGTTACTGACAATCTGCCAAGATAGTGAAACAGCCTTTCAAATTTCCTTCTTCATGGAAAAGTTTGCCAGATACTATGGGTCTGTAGGCTGAAGATGAATACTCCAAAATTACAGAAGAATTTTGGGTGACTACCCAGGAAGCAAGATGTCTCTGTGAATTCTAAAGTTTTGGAAGTTGCTTGCAATGTACTTCCTGCTTACTTAGATAATATTATATCCTTTTGGGGTATTTGAAGAGTTGAAGACAGATAGTTACAGTTGTAGTTTTTCTTAGTTATAATAAAAGATAAATTAGATATAAAACTTTAGATTCACAAAGATAGAATATATGACTAAATATTATAACTATAATTCTTGCTTGATATCTTATATATGTAATTTTATTATGTTAAGGTTAAAACCTTCCTTTTTAATTAGACAAAAAAGGAGAGATGATGTGGGATGTCCTATATATGTGTTGCTTTTATTGGTTAATGAATAAAGTTACTTTGGCCTATGGAAGAGCATAAAATAGCTGGGCTAGAAGGGATAGAGAGAGAGAGTAGGTGGAGTTAAAGAAACAACATGTAGCTGCCAAAGGAGATGCCAGCTGCCAAAGAAGGAAGACACCAGAACCTTACCCAGTGAGCCACAGCCTTGTGTGGATACACAGATTAATAGAAATGGGTTAATTAAAGATGCAAGAGCTAGCTAGAAATATACCTGAGTCATTAGCCAAACAGTGTGGTAATTAATACAGTTTCTGTATGAATATTCGGGTCTAGGTGCCTGGAAACAAACAAGCAGTCTCTGTTTACAAAACCATAATAGGACACAAGGGAAACAAAGAGTCTCCTACAGTTAGGGAAATCATGGAATGCTTTAAAGAAGTGGGAAGCATCATTTCATCTTCTCCCTCTAATAGCTGTGGAAAGCAAATTTTCTAATGAAGACATCAACCTGGAAAAACCCGTAGAAAACAAGACAAATAGCCAAACAGAACAAATAAGGTGGAAAAACAAGACATTAAATCTAAAAGGCACACTAAAAAAAGCAAAACCCAAAGAAGATAAGAATCTACCATAACTGCACAACACCCCAGCTCCCCTAAAATGGAAACCAAAGTCACAGAGATAGCTAAAATGTCCAAGGAAGAACTCAGAATGCTGCTTTTAAAGAGAATTAATGAATAAATAAGCATATAAGCAAACTAGGAAAATCTATTCCACACCTTGTCAAGACAATTTCCCAAATGAATGGAGGAGTTTGTAAGATGGAAGAGGAAATCCAAAAAAGAAGTAGAAATTAAGCAAGTGAGGGAAAAGACTGAAAAATAACAAAACAGAAATCCTGTAGATGAAAGAAATCATCAGTTGAACAAAACTATACCAGAAAACATCGGCAACAGAGGAAACCATACAGAAGAACAAATTTCAGAAATGGAGGGCCTAGTTAAGACAATAATATAATCAGACATATACAACATGTGAACATCATCAATACTTCCAAGAAGCCTAGGATACAGTCAAGACCAAAACATAGAATCCATTGGGTAAAAGGAGCTGAGATAAAAAAACAAGAGGAATAGACAAATTACTTAATGAAATTATAGCAGAAAATTTCCCAAACCTAGAGAAACAGGTTGATGTTCAAATGCAAACAACATTTAATCCCTTAAATAGACATTACCAGAAAAGAATTTCTCCATGAGACATCATGAATATAAAGATATATATAAATTAAGAAAATTTAATTCAGTGAGGGGAAAAATGCCAACTCACACAAAAAGACAGAAATATCAGATTAACTTAAGATCTTCAATCAGGAGGTAGACTGCCCCAATACCCACCCCCATCCACCAGACCCTGCAAGCTACTAGCCCCATCCCACCCACAAACTCATCTATCCTCCAACAAGCTCAGTGAAAATCTGAAACACAGCTTGCTACAATACTGTGGGGACTAAAAGGTGAGTGACCAGCCTCATGGTGGGACATCCAACTTCTAGGACCTCCACAATGGAACAAAACCCCGGATCCCACCCCCAACTGTCTCGGCTTCTCTAGCCAGCCAGCAGGAGAGTTTCCTGCAGGTAGGCTTTCCCAATTCTCAGCCCCTTCCACCAGACCCTGAAAGCTACTAGCCCCATCCTGCCCCCAAATTCACCTATCCTCCTGCAACCTCAGTGGAACTCTGAAACACAGCTTGCTACAATACTGAGGGGGCCAAGAGCTTGCTGCAACACTGAGAGGACCAAGAAAGAAGACTAAGAGAGTGAACCAGGAGAGAAGACCAAGAAAGCAGGCTTAGAGAGACCTCAGTGGCTCCATGAGACACAGACACTGACAATACAGAACAGACCAAGAACAATTCCCAAAGACTCAGACAGCCACTGCAAGGATTGGACCAAGACGCAAAGACACAGCCAGACTCATTTGAAGGAAGTGATGGATAGGTGGCAATGCAAGAATTCATTCAACAACATAAAAAGCAACATGGTAACACCAGAATGCAGTGGTCACACAACGGGAAGACTTGATCATCCTAAACCAGAAGAAGCAAAAGAAAATAACTTTGAATGTAAATTTATAAGGATAACAAGGACTTTTAAAAGAAATTGAAGAAGGCACCAGCAAATGGAAAGATCTCCCATGCTCTTGGGTAGGTAGAATTAACATAGTAAAAAATAGCAATCTTACCAAAAGCAATCTACAGATTCAATGCAATGCCCATCAAAATCCCAGCAAAATTATTCACAGAACTCAAAAGAACAGTACTCAACTTCATATAGAAAAGCAAAAAACAAGGATAGCCAAAGCAATCCTGTACAATAAAAGAACTTATGGAGACATCATAATCCCAGACTTCAAACTCTACTACAGAGCTACAGTACTGAAAACAGCCTGGTATTGGCATAAAAACAGACAGGAGGACCAATGGAACCAAACTGAAGACCCTTTATTAATCCACACACCTACAAACACCTAAATTTTTAACAAAGAAGCAAAATTATAAAATGGAAAAAAGAAAACATATTTAACAAATGATGCTGGCATAACCGAATATCAACATGTAGAAGAATGAAAATAGATCCGTATCTATCACCATGCACAAAACTCAAGTCCAAATGGATCAAAGGCCTCAACATAAAGCCAGCCACACTGAACCTCACAGAAGAGAAAGTGGGAAGTACACTTGAATTCATTGGCATAGGAGACCACTTCCTAAATATAACCCCAGTATCAGAGACACTGAGAGAAACAATTAATAAATGGGATGTTGGTATGGGAGGTCTTTCTGTCTATGTGTTGCTTTTATTGGTTAATGAATAAAGAAACTGCTTTGGCCTGTTGATAGGGCAGAATGTAAGTAGGCAGGGAAAACTGCACTGAATGCTGGGAGAAGGAAGGCAGAGTCAAGGGAGATGCTTTGGAGCTGCTGCCAGAGATAGACATGCTGAAGTTTTGCTGGTAGGCCATGATCTTGTGGCGATATACAGATTAATAGAAATGGGTTAAATAAATATGTAAGAGATTAGCCAATAAGAATCTAGAGCTAATGAGCCAAGCAGTGATTTAATTAATATAGTTTCTGTGTGATTATTTCCATTCTGGGCAGCCAGGACAAACAAGCGACCCTCGTCCTACAACAGTACCTCCTGAAACTGAAAAGCTTTTATAAAGCAAAGGACATAGTCAATAAGACAAAATGACAGCCTACAGAATGGGAAAAGATCTTCACTAACCCCACATCAGACAGAGGTCTGGTCTCCAAAATATATAAAGAACTCAAGAAATTGGTCATCAAAAGAACAAATAATCCAATAAAAATACAGAGTACAGACCTAAACATAGAACTCTCAACAGAGGAATCTAAAATGGCTGAAAGACACTTAAGGAAATGCTCAACATCCTTAGTCATCAGAGAAATGTAAATCAAAACAACTCTGAGATTCTATCTTACACCTGTAAGAATGGCCAAATCAAAAACACTGATGACAACTTATGCATGAGATGTTGTGAGATGAAGGGAACACTTCTGCATTGGTGGTGGGAGTGCAAGCTGGTACAGCCCCCTTCCAATGTCAGTGTGGTGATTTCTCAGAAAATTAGGAAACAACCATTCTCAAGACCCAGTAATACCACTTTTGATTCAAAAGATGCTCAGTTATATTCATAGCAGCATTGTTTGTCATAGCCAGAACCTGGAAACAACCTAAATGCCCCTCGACTGAAGAATGGATAAGGAAAATGAGGTACATTTACACAATGGGAGTACTACAAAGCAGAAAAAATGACATCTTGAAATTTGCAGGCGAATGGATGGATCTAGAAAACATCATATTGAGTGAGGTAACCCAGACCCAGAAAGACAATCATCACATGTACTCACTCATAAGTGGTTTTTAAACATAAAGCAAAGAAAACCCAGCCTACAAATCACAATCCCAAGAACCTAGACAACAATAAGGACCCTAAGAGAGACATACATGGATCTAATCTACATGGGAAGTAGAAAAAGACAAGATCTCCTGAGTAAATTGGGAGCATGAGGACCTTGGGAGAGGGCTGAGGGGGAAGGGAGAGACAGGGAGAGAAGCAGAGAAAAATGTATAGCTCAATAAAATCAATTAAAAAGAATAAAGGACATTGAGCCTATAATTCGTGATCCTGGAGAAGCTAAATAAGAAGGTGAACCCAAAGAAAAACATATAGTCATCCTCCTGGATATTAACCTCCATCAGGTGATGAAAGGAGACAGAGACAGAGACCCACATTGGAGCACCGGACTGAAACCCCAAGGTCCAAATCAGGAGCAAAAGGAAAGAGAGCATGAGCAAGGAACTCAGGACCGCGAGGGGTGCACCCACACACTGAGACAATGGGGATGTTCTATCGGGAACTCACCAAGGCCAGCTGGACTGGGTCTGAAAAAGCCTGGGATAAAACCGGACTCGCTGAACATAGCGGACAATGAGGACTGCTGAGAAGTCAAGAACAATGGCACTGGGTTTTGATCCTACTGCACGTTCTGGCTTTGTGGGAGCCTAGGCTGTTTGGATGTTCACCTTACTAGACCTGGAAGGAGGTGGGAGGTCCTTGGACTCCCCACAGGGCAGGGAACCCTGACTGCTCTTCAGGCTGATGAGGGAGGGGGAGTTGGTTGGTGGAGGGGGAGGGAAATGGGAGGCAGTGGCGGGGAGGAGACAGAAATCTTTAATAAATAAATAAATAAATAATAATAATAAAATAAAAAGAATAAATAAATGAATAAAATTCAGAGACAATGGATCTAGTAGAGCCAAGGATCCCCCAGGTTATTCTTTTGTTCTAATACAAATCACACAAAAAAATTATGAAGATAATGGAGACCTTTAAAAAGGAAATGAAAAACACCCTTAAATAATTGGAGAAAAAGACACACAAAAACTGGAAGAAATTAATAAATCCCTCAAAGAAAACCAAGAAAAAATAATCAAACTGGTGAAGCAAACAGTTCAAGTCTGAAGACCGAAATAGAGGCAATAAAGAAAACAGAAACTGAGGGAATTCTGGATATGGCAAATCTGGGTAAATAAACAGGAACTACAGAGGCAAGTATAACCAACAGAATACAAGAGATAGAAGAGAAGAATCTCAGGTGTTGAAGACACTATAGAGGAAATAGACTCATTAGTCAAAGAAAAAATTAAATCCAACCAATTCTTAACATAAAACATCCAGGGAATCTGGGACACCACGAGAAGACTAAACCTAAGAATAATAGGGATATAAGAAGAAGAACTCCAGCTCAAGGCACAAAAAAACATATTCAACAAAATCGTAGAAGAAAAATTTTCCCAACCTAAAGAATGATATCCCTATGAAGATACAAGAAGCTTACCAAATAGACTGGATTAAAAAAAAGTCCCCTTGCCATATAATAATCAAAACACAAAATATAAAGAATAAAGAATGAAGATTAAGAGCTGCAAAGGAAAAAGTTCAAGTAACATATAAAGGTAGACCTATCAGAATTACACCCGATTTCTCAATGGAAACCATGAAAGCCAGAAGGTCCACGGCAGATGTGCTGCAGACACTAAGAGACCACGAATGCAAGCCCAGACTACTATACCCAGCGAAGTTTTCAATCACCATTGATGGAGAAAACAAGATATTCCACGACAAAACCAGATTTAAACAATATGTATCCATAAGTCCAGCCCTACAGAAAGTACTAGAAGGAAAACCCCAACCCAAGGAAGCTAACTAACAACCACTGGTCATTAATATCTCTTAATATCAATGGACTCAATTCACCTATAAAAAGACACAGACTAAGAGAATGGATACGAAATCAAAATCCAGTCTTCTGCTGTATACAAGAAACACACCTCAACCTCAAAACCAGACATTACCTAATGTAAAGAGTTGGGAAAAGGTTTTCCAATCACATATACCTAAGAAACAAACAGGTGTAGCTATCCTAATATCTAACAAAATAGATTTCAAACTAAAATCAATCAGAAGAAAGGCAGAATAAAACTTTATACTCATAACAGGAACAATCCGTCAAGATGAAGTCTCAATCCTGGACATCTATGCCCCAATACAAGAACACACACATATGTAAAAGACACATTATTAAAACTTAAATCACACATCATGCAGCACGAATTTTTCTGTTATAACTCCTTCTTGGATTCCAACTTGCCTACCTTCCTGTTTTCTTATAGGGACTTTCATCCATTTTGAGCCTACTCCAATCATCCAAGAACATCTCTCCCTCTTAAATCTGTGTCGATTTGGTTTCTACCCCTAGCTTTTAGGGACTGAGTTGAACATGTTTTGGGGTCATCATGCTATCTGCCATCAAGTCTGGGTTGCTGTGGTGTCATAATAGCAAAATATGGGGTCATATAAGAAGCGACAGGAATATCAGCTTTGAGGATCAGGAGATCTCCTAAGGCTGAGATCTAGATAAACAAGAAATATTTGGGAGAAGTGGAAATAGATTAGGTTATAGTAAAAGGGATTCAGTTGAAGGTCAGGACCAAAGCTTAAAGGTGGCAGAAGGCAAAACCAGTTCTGAAGCTGTGAATGGTTGAGGAATGCTACAAGGTAAGGTGGCAAGGTTCCCTGAACCTGGGAAACTGAGGCTTTATCCTAAGTAAGGTCTGTGGATAGTGCGTGGGATGATTTTCATTTTGGAAAAGTCACTCCTGGCTGCTGGGTCAATATAACTTAGATGGGACAAGACTGGTGATAAAGAGAACAGTTATGAGTTATGACAGAGAAAGGAGATGAGGTACAATGGCTGGACACAAGAGGAGGTGCTGGTAGAGGACATAGGTTTAGAGTTAGGATTGTCAGGTGAGCGAATAAGAAAATGGAGGTAACTCAGGGTCACTGCCATATTGAAATTGTGCATATTTTGTAAGAATTTACAATAGGCCAATCAATCAGTAGATTAAGAATTTCCCATGGATTTGATACTTAAGTGTTGTCGAACTTTTTTGCCAGCAGCTAGCCCCCAAATAATGACATGGAGACTTATTATTAATTATGACAGCATGGCCTTTAGCTCAGGCTCATCCCATCTAGCTCTTACAACTCGAATTAACCTGTTTCTATTAACCTACATTCTACAATGTGGCTTTTACCTCCCTCTGCTCTGTATTGTTCCGCATCTCTTTTGCTTCTCTGCCTGTCTTCTTCCCAGAGTTCTCTCTTTCCCTGGAAGTCCCACCTATTCTCGCCTACCTATTGGTCATTCAACTCTTTATTAAACCAATCAGAAGGCACTTTAGAAACAGACACATCTTTAGAGTGTACAAAAAGATTATCCCCCAACACAAAGAACACCAGACATGGCCAGTGAGCCAATGGCTCCTGGATATCTCCATTTCAATTTCCCGGTCCAAAGGAGAGCAAGTGTTGTTGCTTCTCTACAGACTCTCTAGTTTCCCTGTTGCTCTGGGTGCACTGGCTAGTATTAATCAGAGACAGACATAGTATGTTAGCTGCTATGTATTGCTGTGACCAAATATCTGACAGAAAGACTTACATGAGGTAACGTTCATTCTGATTCTGTCTTTCATGGAAGGAAGGCGTGGGGACAGAACTGCTCTATTAGTGAGAACATGAGGCAATGACTCTACACAGCACAGCAGACCAGGAAGCAGACAGAGCTACGGCAGAACCCAGGGCTGGTATGGACCTCAAAGACCATCCTCTAGAGACCTATTTCTGTGAGCCAAACCCCACATCCTATGGGCTCCATGGCCCTCAAAATAGCACCACATGCTAGGAACTGAGCATTCAAAACATGGGACTGTTGGGGATATTTTAGATTAAAATTATAAAACATCAAGGGTGAGGGGTGGCAGGGAGCTATCCTGAATCCAGTTGCTTCTACAGTTCCAGGAAGCATCAAGGCAATTCTAGACAAAGACTCCCCAGAGTCTCTGTGAGAATCAGGAGGGAGATTTGGCTAACTTCTGGAATTAATTTGAAACTATGTGTTCCTTAAGTATTTGTTTATTTATTTGGGCATTGCACACACACACACAAACGTGTGGTAACCACAGAGGTCAGAAGGTGGATCCTCAAGCTGGACTTGCAGATGGTGGCAAGCTGCCCGGCATGGGCTGGGAACTAAACTCATCTTTTGGAAAAGCAGCATGTGCTCCTAAACACTGCTCCGTCTCTCCAGCCCTAAACAGGTGCATCTTACAGAGAAGCAGAGTGAGTGCGGCAGGTGGGGAAAGTTCTTCCTCAACCATAGTCACACGAGTCTTCCCTTCATTCTGATCTCAGCCTCACCCTGGCACTGAAGAGTCTCATCCTCCATGAGGGGGAACATAGGCACCTAAAAACCCAGGGCAATTGCCCCTTGTGCTCTAATGTTAGTACTTGTGCCTTGAGAGAGAACTAATTTTCCTGGGGAGAAGCGCCATTTGGTAAAAGAAAGTTTTATGACTCATGAAAAACCAGAGGCCGTTTATGTCTTTTAAATATGATCATCCGAGGGTAGAAATGTCACAAGAGAGAAATTGTTCGAGGAAGATTAGCCTCTAACTATTCACAGCGTGTCAAACCCCTGCCTGGTTTCCACTGCCAATGGAATCTTGATGGAATCCGCCAGAATGTGGACAGACAACGCAATGCCAGCTCCCCAGAATCCAGCTGGTGCTGGGTTATTTTGATGCCTTTTATCTGTCGGCGAGTAGACTGGGAAGTCTGAAAAAAGATGTAAAATCCAATCACATTAACAAGTCTTCAGAACTGGACCAGAAACATCTGAGAATCTTAAAAGTCAAGGAAAGGCGATGCAGAGCTGACACTGGGAAGACCTGGCTGAAAGGTTCTCCCCCATCTGGGCAGCCTGTGATACCAACCACCAGTATGACTTGGTGGGTCCCCTCAGCATCCAGGGCAACTTTGGAGTCAGCACTTCACCATGTCAAAGGTGACCCCAATGTGTTGAGAGTAGAATCACCTCCCTGAAGTCCTGAGTGTCCCTAGTGCTGCAACCTGCAGAACTTTAAATACAGAAATAAAAGAATGGTAAGAAAATTAAATACAGATATTACTATGCAGGTCATGGTGTACCCACTTGGCAGGTTGAGTATAACCTTTAAAGAATTTAGCTTATTTAAATTTGGCAGCCAAATCTTATAACTCTTTTTAAAATATAATAAATGGTTAATGTCCACAGCAGCATTTAAGTTGGACTCCGATTAAATTTATATACAAGTCTAAAGAGGGCTTGAGACTTAGCTTATTTATGAGTTTATTGGGTTGAAAAGAATTATTGCAGTCCTCAGAAAGTTTTTCTTCGTTGAATCAGATAAGCAGAGTGTTAAAAGTAACATGAATGTGTTGTGTATAAATATGTCTTTAAATGTTAAAAAGAGTAAAATCAATTTTTAAATAAAATCAAGTACTAGCCAAAGATTTATGCATTGTGCTAGCTCTATAAATAATGTATAAACATTACTTGGAAGCTCATGGAAAAACTAATGTATTGGTTGCTTTTAAGATTTATTTCTTTTCATTTTGAGTATGAGGATTTGTGTGTGCACCGCACACATGCTGTGCTAACAGGAACCAGAGGAGGGCATCAGAGCCTTTGGCAATAGAGTTACAGACAGTTGTAAGCTACCACGTGGGTGTCAAGAACTGAATCTGGGTTCTCTGCAAGAGGGGTAAGTGCTCTTAACCACGGAACCATCTCTCTAGCCCCTAATGTACTGGGTTTTAAAAATGATTTCTTTCTTTTTTTTTGAGATTCTAATATAATTACATCCCTTTTCCCTTTTTCCTTCCAAATCCTCCCATACACCCCTCTTTGCTCTTTCAAATTCATAGCCTCTTTTCTCATTGATTGTTGATATATATATGTATGTATATATATATATATGCATGTACATACATATCCCTAAATGTATAATACGGCCTGATCCATCTCTATCACATAGCTTGCATGTATGTTTTCAGTGCTGACCACTCTGTAGTAGATAATGACTTGGTGTGCTCTTCTCGGGAGGAAACTATTCCTCCAGTCCTCAGCATTCCCTTATTGCTTGTGGTTCTCTGTATATGGCTGAGACTTCATGGGCTTTTTCCCATCAACTTTGTCACGTCTACTATTGTCCTTATCCAGCCTGTATTTAAGCTGTTATACGAGTGAGACTTTGTGGGTATAGCTGCTAATATTCCTAGGAGACACAGTCTCACAACCAATTCCCTGTCCCTCTAGTTCTTAAAGTCTTTCTACCCCTCTTCTGAAATGACCTCTCAGCCTTAGGTGATGTATTGATTTTTTTCACTGCACTAATTTGAATATTTGTTTCTAAAAACTAAAGCAAACTTTGGGAAACTTTGTGTGCTCTTGAAGATAAAAATATAATAATAAGGACAATTACTAGTATAGATGAACATACTTCTGAACGACTGAGCCAATGTTAGCTTTTTCTCACGTAAACTTATTTTGCACATAGATGTACTTGTATATATGTAAACTGGAAGCTATAAATTATATCAGCATGTGAAATACATACATACACGTGTGTATATAGTATTTCAGAAACAATACATAAGGCAAAAACCATTCTAATGGGTCTTCTTGCCATTGAGGGTATAATACGCATTTTCTTCCCCTAGTCCCCTTGTTACATCAACTAGATGTCTATTATGAGACCTACAAAAGACTGACTTTCTGGGCGTGCTTTCTCTTTCCTTCTCTGGTTTGAAACTTTGCTGGGTTTGCATCTTATATTACGACATTTTCTATTGTTTCTACTTTTTCTGAGAAGTTGCTGCCAGCAATTCTAACCTCTTTTAAAGTAGCATTGGTGACAAGTGACATCCTTGCAGGCTTCCACCTGAAGAACTGCTTGTGCCTATTACATGAAGAACGTTATTAAATAAAAATTGATATTATAAGTTATCAGTCTGAATGCTTTTGTTTTGCCCAGCCTCACCTCATTGTTCTGCTGCATCTTTTCAGTATCTGGGTTACTGGACCAACCGAAGCCAGGAAATAACTCTGTTATATTAGAATGTTATCGAATATCTAATTGCATATTGCTTACTTTGCTGTAAATAATGGTCAATAAATAGTTTTACATTTTTAGGGACGAGAGAGATGACTCAGCAGTTAAGAACACTGGCTGCTCTTTCAAAACGCCAGGGTTCAATTTCCGGCACCCACATGATGGCTCACAATAATCCATAATGCCAGTCACAGAGGATCCGAGGCCCTCTTCTGGTTTCATTGGGTACTGGGCATGCATGTAGCATACAGAAATATATATATATATATATGTATATATATATATGTGTGTGTGTGTGTGTAAATATATATACATATATGCTTTGTCTGTATATATTCAAGAAAAACTTGTATTGGTTTTATATACAAACAGACAGACAAAGAATGCTATTGGCAGCAGGTCGTGGTGGCACATACTTGTGATGTTCCCACTTGGAAGGCTAAGGTAAGAGGACTGTAAGTTTTATTAACAATATAGTAATATCCTATTTCAATGGGGAAAAAGAATGCTTCTGGACTTCGCATTTGACTTTTGGAAACTTTTTATTATAGCTGGGAAGTGGTGGCACACCCTTTTAATCCAGGTTTGGGGACGAAGTCTTGCTCATTATCACCATAGAAAATGCACTTGACCTCGGTACACATTTTCAGCAATGTGGGTTGATATGCCAAACCTGCTCTGAATCATGAGTCGGCACTTTCCTCACTTCTTTATGGTGCGGACAATGCTGCCATTTGTCAACAGAGGGCGCTAGAGAAAGAGGACATGGTTTTGACATGCTTTATGATCTTCCCTCTGCCTGGGTGAGGGTGGCCAGTGCCTTCTGTCCCATCCAGACTCCTGGAATGCCCTGGCACTGAACGACATCTTAGTGTTAACTGAAACCCAGAGGCCACAATGCCACCTTACTGGTACAGCAGGACACTTTCAGGCACACACACACCAGCCTGACCTGCCTGTGGGTCCTCTGAATATTCTTAATATGTTCTCTCTCTCTCTCTCCCTCTCTCTCTCTCTCTCACACACACATGCACACGCACACTGGCTGGAATCTCACCAGTTAAGCCAGACTGACTGGCCTCTGAGGCCCAGGTCTTTCCCATCGCCTCAAAGCTGGGATTACAAGTGTGTGCCACTATGCCTGGCTTGTTCTGTGTGTGGATTCCAGAGATCAAAATTAAGTGGTCCTTGTGCTTCCGAGACAAGCACTGTATCAGTTGAACTGTCTCCCTAGCTACCCCATGATACCCTTTACACCAGCCTTGTGTTTCTAGAACAGGTGTTTCCCTGCCAGGAGGCAGATTCTCAACATCTCAACTCCCTGAACCCACTCACTTCCTCCTGGAAGAACCGCTTCCTGTGCCCAGGAACTGTGGAACAGCTGTAGCCCAGAAAACCCAACCAATTTCTTTCCCAAGAGAGCTGTAATCCTGCCTTTCCCATCCCAGTCTGAACCCTAGCCTGAAAGGAGGCCTCCACATCCCAAGTTGTCCTGCTTGGGACAAGTTATAGTTAATCACTTGTTATATTTTAATACAGCTTCAGATCAAACCTTCTCTGTTTCATCTCTGTGTGGCTTCTGTCTCCTGATTGGCTCCAGATGGATCCAGACAGGTACTGTAATCGTTTCCGTTCTGGATGAGATTTCAAGAGTCTAAGTGACTTACTGAAGATCACATGTCCATGGCAGAGCTGGACACAAACCAGGACCGCTTGGCCTTGAGGAATTTTTTTTCTTCCTCTTCTGTTACACTAACTAGGAGAGAGAGCAAAGACACCGCTGAAGACAGAGGGGTGAGCGAGACTCCCACAATTCACTCCTCTCACCCCGCAAGGCTTAGATTAAAAAAAAAAAAAAAAAAAAAGGGGAAAAAAAAAAAAAAAAACACAAAAATGAGGCCAGCACCTACAGGAAGACTTTCAATGGTTAAGAATTGTCAAATGTCATTGAGACAATGGCCAAAATAAACACAGGGAAAGACCAAGGGAGAAAAATCACCCCATAAATTTCTTTCATTGTTTTTCTATACTTTACATATGGTCAATACTGTGCTCCAAACACATTCATTTTGAAGCTATTTGATTTTTGCCAACTTCCCCAGCTTTGTCTTATCTGCTAAAATGCTTCATTTCACTTTGGAGGGACTGCAGTCCCAGCTTTGAGTCCTGCCTTGGTTTCGTATTTGGCTCAGGGCCGCCAGTTCTGTGCATGATGTATATGCCATCAGCTCCGAAGGCTCCGAGCCCCTTGAGGCTGTGGTGGAGGCAGCATGTAGCAGCTTCCATATTCCCAGAAATGAGTCCTTCCCCGTCTCACAGCCAATCCCTGGCAGAACACAGCCGTGTGAATCCCTAATTAGCTCCAAACAACCTCCCAATCCTGAGGACTGGTTCCCCAGCTTTCCTAAGATGGAAAAGGTTCAAAATGAGGACTCACCACTTCCTGTGGATTAGAACCAATGAACTCTGCACTGAACTTGGATCCCTAGACTTGAGCCCTGGCTTTGCTACTAATGACAGAGCCCTGGTCTCTCTCCATACAATGGGCTACAAGTTTCCTTTTAGCTGGAGAGTCCTTTAACCCTCAGAATCTTTTTAATCTTGTTTAGTTCTTAGCAACTTAGAATGGTAGTGGCTCCCCATTGTCAAGAGTCCACAAGGGGCCATGCAAACTGTTCAACACCTTCAATGCATTCCCCCCAAAAGCTATGATGTCAGCTCTCTTCCTGCCCACTGTTTTCAGATGCAAAGAGCTGAGAGCAAATGCAGCCCAGCTACAGTCCAGACCCATATGGTCACTGACTATTTTCTTTGCTTGACACATGTGCTCTATGTAGAATCCAACAAAGAAATGTAGGTGGAGGACCTGGTTTGAAGGTCCACACTGTCCAAGCCCCACTAGAAGAATTGAGGAGGGTTGAAACGACTCTAGCTACAGTATTTGTACATGGGACTTGGGGGTTAAACACGGGCATAAAGATGGGACCCTAGCAAATGGGTGGATCTAGAAAAATTCATACTGAGTGAAGTAACCCAGACCCAGAAAGGCAAATGTAATATCTACTCACTCATAAGTGACTTTTAGACATAAAGCAAAGAAAAACCAGCCTACAGTCCACAACTCAAGAGAATCTAGACAACAAAGAGGACTGTAAGAGAGACATACCTGAATCTACATAGGAAGGAGAAAAAGACAAGATCTCCTGAGTAAACTGGAAGCGTGAGGAGCACAAGAAAGGGTAGAAGGAGAGTGGGAGGAAGGAAGGGGAGCAGAGAAATATGTATAGCTCAACAAAAAAATAGATGTGGCCCTAGTCAATGAGATCATAGCTGTGATGGTTAGTTTCAGAGGTCTGCTTTCTGCAGCTTAGAATCATCTGAGCAGAGAGCCCCATCTGAAAAATTGTAGAAATTAAATTGGCCTGTGGGCCCATCTATGGGGATTTGTCTTGATTGCTTCAACGATATGGGAAGACCCACCCCAAATATGGATGCCACCTTCTTGTAGCAGCCCAGATTAAAAGGACATGGGAGTAGGAAGATTACGTGCCTTTTGCTTGGTTGGTCTTCTCACCACTGAGTTAATTTATCCTATTGCTGCTGCTGCTGTTGCTGCTGATGATGATGATGATGGTGATAGTGGTAATGATGATGATAGTAGTAATGATGATGATGATGGTGATGATGATGATAGTAATGATGATGATGATGGTGATAGTGGGGATGATAGTAGTGATGATGATGATAATGGTGATGATGATGATGGTGA
>JABTXL010003485.1:1583491-1636610 GCA_025134845.1 Neodon shergylaensis | reverse complement strand
ATAGTAGTGATGATGATGATAATGGTGATGATGATGATGGTGATGGTGATAGTGGTGATGATGATGATAGTAGTGATGATGATGATGATCATGGTGATGATGATGGTGATGATGATGATGATGGTAATGATGATGATGGTGGTGGTGATGATGATGATAGTAGTGATGATGATCATGGTGATAGTGGTGATGATGATGATGATGATGATGGTGGTGGTGGTGGTGGTGGTGATGATGATGATGATGGTGGTGGTGGCGGTGATGATAGTGGTGATGATGATGATGATGATGGTGGTGGTGGTGATGATGATAGTGATGATGATGATGATGATGATGATTCCCTTGCTGGTATTAGAAGCAACTTTTCTGGACTTCCAATATGGATTGAGGACCAGTGGTCTTCTACAAACCCTCCTGGTCTTCAGTACCAGGTTGGAACTGCAGATCCCAGCCTCATTGACTGGAAGTGACTACCAGGTTCTCTGCCTTTCCGATGTGAGGCAGCTGTTGTTGAACTTTTCCCACCTTTTTGCATAAGCCAATTTAATCCTTTGGATTTTTTTCATTTTAGATAACTTTGATTGGCACAGCTGCTTTGGGACAGAAGAAGAGAAGCAAGCAGGAGACACTCTGTCTTGCAGTGTGAAACCCTGCACCAGCTTGGGATTCAAGGAAGTCTCCACCAACTAGCTAGACCTTGCCAGAACAGTCTTTAGAATCCTGAGCCAGTTAGACCTTTATTCCTTCTAAACTGTTCAGCCTGTGGCATTCAGCTAGGCTATAACTGCTGTGCCAACAGAAAACAGACAGAGACACTAGGTCTGCGATGTGTGCATGCGTGTGTGTGTGTGTGTGCATATTCTGTGCATGCATGTGTGCATGTGTGTGTATTTTAAGTCAGCATCAATCTGCTAGCACTAAGTGAGGATGAGGAAGAAAGCAAAAGTGTTCAAGTACAGAGTAGAGAGGAGGAAGAAGTGACCTTGACTAGAAAGGCCATACACTTTGCACAAAGCTCCTTAAATCATAACAGGAATCCTCCTCACCATAGTGACTTGAGTTTGTTAGTCCCATGGTGCAGGTGCAGGAAACAAGTTCTGGGGCCAGAAAGAGATGTGTCCCCTGACCACCACTGATAAGCATTTGAATCCGATTTTAACATCTTTGTTTGACTCCTGCTACCATATTGGATGAGCACAACTGACTGCTTGTGGCCAGAGATCTCAAGACATGGTGCCCAGGCTCACATCTGTAATGGACATGGTTATGTTGAGTTGCAGAGAAATAACCAGTGATCGTGAAAAAGGTGAAAAATAGTTCTTTCCCAAACCAGTCTGCCCTGTGTAGTGATGGAGCTGAGCTCACGCAGAACCAACCTAGCCAAGTTAGAGGAGGCTCTCCTGTTCAAGGGCTGCACTACCAACCAAGAAACCAAGGCTTTCAATAAAATAGGCTTGTTGCCCAGACTCTCTGGAAGTGCCCACCACATAGAGGGCAGCCCTTGGACAAGGTTGCTGCGGTTCTGGGGATGTGCATGGGTGTCAAACAAGCAACTCCATTTTGAAGCACCTACCAATTTTTGTTGTATAAACACTTCCAATTGGAGTTGATTGAATGACCTCTCTTGGGCCAGTTGTTCTTGCTGAGTAATGTCCTGAACCAATTGTCAGAATCGGTAGCTTGGCTCTGATTAGCAAACCTGTGGAAGCCAGTTCTAAAGACTCCTAGGGTGCCAACCTCCCAAGAAACAAAACAGTGTCCTTTTTGGCACTGGTCCTGTGGCTTTCTACTCTGAGAAGATCAAGAACTTTCCTGTCCTTTTAATTATTTCAGTTCTCTGTGCTTGGAAGATTCTTCCCCTTTTTCCCTTTCCAAAGACTTCCTCTTCAGGACTCCAAAGCTACCCCGTTAAAGCTCCCTGGCTTCTGCAGGCAATGTTCCGTGTCAGTCCCTGGTAAATGTGTGTATCACCTGTTTATGTTTCTACTTCTCTTTAAGACCGAACCCCTGAGCAGTGAAAATGACCCCTGATTCAGCACTAGGTGTTGGACACTCGGGAAGCTTGCACCATCTGCTGAATGAATGAGATTGGAGCCCTCTCATGGAAAGTTCCAGAGGGGATGCTATCACTCCCTGGCCCTGTTTAAATATCACTGTCTCCAGAATGTCCATAGAAACTGTCTAATGATAGGATAGGGTAACACCAGCTACTGGGCTATGTGTCTTCTCTAGTTATGGACAGCAACTGATCACATCAAGGAACAGAGCCCCCTCGGCCACTCTCAGCTCTGAAAACATGTCCTATGAGCACCTGGACCACTGCTCCATGTGTCGACTTTATGGCAGTCCAACCAGGTGGGAGAGACAGATTTCATGACCAAAACTTGGTCCGTCTTCTGCATCCCCCTAAAGCCTCTGACTCCTGTTGCCCTGTCTATACAGGGTGTCCCCCTCAGGGTCTATCAAGAGCACTTGGGCATCAAAAGGACAGGACACAGGGCTAGAGTCAGGTTAAAGACAGAGGACTTGTTTAGCCTGCACCAGACTCTGAGTTTGAGAACAGAGTCTGATAGCTCATGGACCTGGTGCACCCCAAGAACCACTACAAATGTGGCCTTAGACAAACTCATAAGCTTACTTAAAACATTATAGGGGAACCGGTTGCAAGATTTTTGGCTTTGTTTTTGTTTCTTTTTCGCAACTAGATTGCATGGCTCTCAAGCAAGAACTTTATAAGTGGCAATGTTGTGTGGTCCTCGACCGTGAACTTTGTAGATGACAATGTACAACTCCAGACCAATTGCCTCAACTGGGGATTCCTAACCTGTAAGCGAGAAGTGGGAGACAAGGGGAGAGAGAACAGTGGACGAGAAAGGAGGGGAACATGGCAGCTAGAAAGAGTGGTAATGGGCTCTACATAAACAGGTGATAAAAGCTGATAACCGCAATGGCAAAATTCAGAAAATAAAAACACTGCTCGGAAGATTTATAGACGAGCTAACACGAAGCTTCGTTGGCAATAACTCGAGCTGATAAAAAGTAACAGGGCATCAGCCATATAAACACCCAGCCACTTCAATGCTTCTATGTATATTATGATGACCTCGGTTTGTTGACACCATACAGCCCTCCTGACCCGGCACCAGGAGCAGTGCCCGATGCTTCGGGAGGAGGTTGTACCGGGTCGAGGCTGCCGAGCAGCTTTTTCAGAAAGACAAGTTATGCTTGACTGGATGCAGATGGCCCAGT
This sequence comes from Neodon shergylaensis, assembly GCA_025134845.1. Classification (NCBI taxonomy): domain Eukaryota; kingdom Metazoa; phylum Chordata; class Mammalia; order Rodentia; family Cricetidae; genus Neodon; species Neodon shergylaensis. The sequence continues at coordinate 1,633,361 of JABTXL010003485.1, read as the reverse complement.
GAAAAATGAATTCTGCCAGCAGACCCTGCCTTTATCAGCAGCAGAAGTTCAACAGGGATGAGACGTGCCCACCCCTATCCCGACAGAGCAAGCCTCTGGTTTCAGCACCGTATCACAGAATGTCCTAATGAATTCTTCCAAGAGGTTGGAGCCGACACATATCTGTTTCTGGGAGAGCATCCGGGGCTTTGCGGCATGGTACCAAACATGCAGGGGGTGGGGCTGTGCTCTGCCCCCACGGGATCAGCAAGAAATGCAGACAACAGGAAAGGAACACACGCCCCACCAGGGCTAAGTACCTGTCCCTCCCAGAGCCATCTTGCCCTGGTGTCCTTTTGCCTTCCAGCTGTGGTGGACTACACCCAGGGAAAGTCAAGAAGCTCCCACAGCACACGGAACTGAAGGACCCACATATATGGGGAAGTAGCAAGAGCAAGTGCTGTGCCTAACTTTCTCTTTTGTGTCAAATACTATGAGAGGCGTTTTGACTCATTTAACCTCGCACTTGGAGCTGAGCCGGCACTTTGACTTTCCCGCCTTGCTGACCTGCATGCTCTTAGACCGGAAGCCAACATAAGCCTTCCCTTTCTTAAACTGCTTCCGGCATGTAGCTTGTCAAGTCGACAAGAAAAGGTAACCAAACCAGTAAGGCAACTGGACACGAGAGAGGCAGTGTTTTGTACCCAGCCAATCAGGTGCAGTAGGACTGTGTTCACTGGACAGTTAGGAAGGAAGTTAATTCAGCAGGGACTTAAAACGGACAGGCTTTTTGGTGGCTTTGCCAAGCTCCGCAGAGGGTCAGATCTTTATGAGGCAGCAGAGACTCTGGAATGACTTGGACCAGAATGTCAATCCGGTCCATAAAATGCTAATGCAGTCAAGAAGATATAAGTCACCAAAGGGGGCCTGCCTGGGCTATAAAAAAGCAAGTGTGGCAATATTTGGGTGTGGCTAAAGTTCTGTGGGGGAAATAAATGACAGGAAGCCAACGTCAGTACTTGGGAGACGCTGGAAGGTAGTAAAGCCTGAACAGCACTTCACCACAAGGGTGCAGGAGGTACAGGCGGTGTCCCTTGTGCCTGCTGTTCATCAGTGAGAAACACCCAAGCCACTTTCTCCCTAACTGGGCAGTGAAGGTGACTGAATGAGAGAGCTGTGCAGGGCGGCCAGAAGCCCCGCCCATCTATTGATCCCTCTAGAGTGCCTGTATGTTGTGTGCAGGGTGGCCAGAAGCCCCGCCCATCTACTGATCCCTCTAGAGTGCCTGTATGTTGTGTGCAGGGCGGCCAGAAGCCCCACCCATCTACTGATCCCTCTAGAGTGCCTGTATGTTGTGTGCAGGGCAGCCAGAAGCCCCGCCCATCTACTGATCCCTCTAGAGTGTCTGTATGTTGGGTGCAGGCAGCCCCTCGGAGCTTCAGAGACACGTCTATCAGTGGAGGTGGAGATAAATGGGTACAAGGGAAAGGAATTTGGCTTGTCCCTGGGTAGGCAACAATCTCCCAGATAGTCCACTGCGTATATTTCTCCCTACACTGACTGAGTATAGAGTTGATTCACCCAAACCAGGACAGATACGCCTGGCTGAGAGGGAAGAGTTTTGAGAGTTCTTCAGACCCAGAGCTTCAACTTGAGCCAAGCATTAGGGGCAGGAGAAAATAGACTGAGCAAAGCCATAGAAGCTGCCCTCCCCCAGCCCTTGGAAACGGAGATACATGACAGCCCAAAGTAGCATCCGAGGATGAGGAAGTTGAATGGTTCATGAGCAAAGATTGAGGATTACAGAGCTAAATAAGGTAGTAGCTTCTGGCCACACTCTGACATGGTTCTTTGAGGAAATAATTGATATACGTGGCGGAATCTTTTCATGCTATATTAGGCCTTGTTCACTCTTTAAAATTACCTTTTTAGTTACTGAACCCCCAGACTAATTCCTTGCTAACTTTTAAAAATATTTTTGCTGATGAACCCCAAAACCAACTGATATATGCCTTCAGTGATCCTAGCTACCTGCAAGAGGTTTTATTATATAATGCTAATCTTTGATTTTCTTATAGATGCAGAAACACATACAAAAGCTATGTGAGTGTAGCTAGAGGAGAAAAGATGGGAAGTCATTGTGCACAGGGTGAAGAGTCAGGCATAATTGTGAAATCTTTGGGGAGTGTCATGGTTGGGTGAGGCATGTTATGACACTAAGAAAAGTTATGGAGAAAAAACTTACAATAGCCTATGCCTGACCTGGTACAGCAACACTTAGAGAATTTAAATGAAGGCAGCCTGCATGGAAGGGAAAAGATGCTCCCGGAAGTCATAGGGTTACTGAACGAAAAGTCCATGTCTAGTGTAGGAGGGTCTTTTGTCTATGTATTACTGTCATTGGTTAAATAAAGAAACTGCCAGCCGGGCGATGGTGGCGCACGCCTTTAATCCCAGCACTCGGGAGGCAGAGGCAGGCGGATCTCTGTGAGTTCGAGACCAGCCTGGTCTACAAGAGCTAGTTCCAGGACAGGCTCCAAAGCCACAGAGAAACCCTGTCTCGAAAAAACCAAAAAAAAAAGAAAGAAAGAAACTGCCTTGGCCTTTTGATAGGGCAGAAACTTAAGTAGGCAGAAAAGACAGAACAGAATTCTGGGAGGAAGAAGGCAGGCAGGGAGCCGCCATGGAGCCAGCCGCCAGGTCAGACTTGCTGAATCTTTCCAGGTAAGCTACAACCTCATGGTGAACACAGATTATTAGAAATGGGTTAAATCAAGATGTGAGAGTTAGCCAATAAGAGGCTAGAAATAATGGGCCAGGCAGTGTTTAAATGAATACAGTTTCTGTGTAATTATTTCGAGCATAAGCTAGCTGGATGGCTGGGACGACAAGAAGCCCACCAGCCTGGGAAGCAGCCCAGTGCTCCTTTTACTACACACGTCAAGTTGTGATTCAGGAACGCCTCTAAAGCCCCGACACAATAAAAGCTAGCGCCACCGCTGTTGGTTGCACTAAATGCTAAGATACTATTATTCTGTCACTGGAGTCACCACAGATTCTGGCTAGAGTCCATAAAGAATTCTCCCTTCCTGCCGAAGGGGCTGTGCAGGCTACTAAAGTTCACTTGTTGAATGATAAAAGCCACTAGCATAGGTTATTACCTCTAAGGCTACCAATGGATTTACCGCTAAGCTATAAACAGCCTGGTCATGTCAACAACATGCCAAGCAAGATGTGCCCACTGGTATAATAGTGGCATAACCATATGGGAACAACTGGTTTTTAATTGGGTTTAAGGCACTCGTCACAGAAAGGAACTCGTGTTTAGGATGGTAAGACAAATAAAAACGTGTGGCTGGGAAGGTTATAGGCACTAGTGGGAAACTGCTGTTTCATTTGTTAATTAGATCAAATATGCCCGACAAATCACCTTCTAAAGGCTTACATTTATGCCTCTAGGTTATTGCTGGTGTCAGCCAGCTGCAGTAGGTGATTATCACTGCAGACTCATAGCTAAACCAAGTACTGTTGCTATGGCACAGCACTTCAATGATAAAAATAACAAGAGAAAATAAGTGTAATTATGAATCTTAGCACGCCTCCAAGACTCAGGAAACATCTTGAAAGAAGGAGTCAGGATGTAAGAGCCAGAAGAAGGTGTTGCGTGCTGTGTAACTCTGTGTTGGAAACATGTCATGGCGATGGCTGTCTTAGAAACAAGGCAGCTATGAGAGTTCGCACCAGAACCTCACAAAACCGAGCCCAATAATATTCCTCCATGGAAGGGGGAGGGCTCACGAGGCCCACGAGGCAGACCATAAGGAGGCTTATGAGGTACACGAGGCTCTCCCTGGCGGCTACAAGAGTGGTTAACATTGCTAGGGGTGGGTATCGTGGTGTAGTTGCCCATGACTTTCCCAGGCTTCTGTAAACAGCTCCCTACTCGTGTTTCTGTACCCCACTTCTACTCGCTGGTTTACTAGCTAGACTGTGTAGCATCATTTCTGTCACCAGTGTTTTGCCCAGAGCAAGGATGTGTTCGTTCCCATTCCCCCATAGAAAGTCATGTAACAGCTGGTCACCCCAGTCACTAGGAAACACCAGCAGCTATAGGCAAGTGAGAAAGGCAGAGACCAGCTTTTTGGCAGGGCAAACTGGACAATGACCAAACCTGGCCCTCCCTGATAAGATTACCACAGCCCACTCAGCATCCGGTGAACTCAGGGAGTGTATCAAGAGGGCATCCACAAGAAGAGATAAACCTCCTCCTCATAGCTGGTTCCGGAGTGGAGGCAAATGCAGATTCTTCTAGATCTCCTTGCTGCCCTCTCCCTTGCCACATCATGGTCATGACCTTTCACCAGATTATTCTCTGCTTCTTCCCCTTGCTGGGGCAGAGGTTTGTTAGGGTCCAAGATGCAAGGGAGGCTGTGCCCTCATTGAAAGATAAAGTGAATTATATATGCTATTACATTAAAAGAGTTCATCCATTTGCATGCAAAATTCAAGAAGTCCTTGTTTTTTACTGCTGAGTAGTACTCTAATATGTATATATTCCATACTTTCTTCATCCATTCTTCCATTGAAGGGCATCTAGGTTGTTTCCAGGTTCTGGCTATTACAAACAATGCTGCTATGAACATAGTAGAGCATATACTTTTGTTGTATGATACGGCTTCTCTTGGGTATATTCCCAAGAGTGGTATTGCTGGGTCCAGGGGTAGGTTGACCGCGAGGGGTGCATCCACACACTGAGACAATGGGGATGTTCTATTGGGAACTCACCAAGGCCAGCTGGCCTGGGTCTGAAAAAGCCTGGGATAAAACCGGGCTCGCTGAACATAGCAGACAATGAGGACTACTAAGAACTCAAGAACAATGGCAATGGGTTTTTGATCCTACTGCACGTACTGGCTTTGTGGGAGCCTAGGCAGCTTGGATGCTCACCTTACTAGACCTGGATGGAGGTGGGAGGTCCTTGGACTTCCCACAGGGCAGGGAACCCTGATTGCTCTTTGGGCTAACGAGGGAGGGGGACTTGATTGGGGGAGGGGGAGGGAAATGGGAGGCAGTGGCGGGGAAGAGACAGAAATCTTTAATAAATAAATAAATAAATAAATAAATAAATAAATAAATAAATGAGTTCAGCGATATCTCTGAAGGCTTTAGACCTTCATTATTTGTGTGAATGTGTTCTTGTTCATGCATATACACATGTGTGCCACTGTGAGTGGAGCCAGAGGCCAGCTTCAAGTGTCTTCGGTAATCATTCTCCAAACACAGCCTTCCTAGTGGGAATGCAAAGACTCAGATGTATCTTACAAAAACTGGAGGCTGCCTGCTAAAAGAAGGGGTAGTTCTACCCTTGGTGACACATCCAGGTGATTCTAACATCCCTCACCATCACTAGATCCCAACAGCCTCCTCCCAGGCATCTCCTTCTGATCTAGAGTTCTCGGGGAAAGCAAGATGCTGCTCTCTGAAAGTGATCACTGACCCTGAACTTTTCAACTGTGTTTCTGTTTTCCCCCTTTCCCAATGCCTGGCTAACATCATATTCTTGTTAGTTCATGAGTTCCGGTATGTGATATAAAATACTCAACGACTGTATTAAACTAACAGGTTCTATGACTATGAGAGAGGAAACATTTTGCCAATCATGCCTGCTGTCTCTGGGAACATGATCGCTGTCTCCAGCATCCCAGCAAGTAAGTGAGCAGGGGACACTCTGCACAGTCCTACTCCTCTGGCAGGGGGTCCAGCAAGCCCTAAGGTCGGGGAAAGACACAGAGCAGGGTAAGGATTAAGAGGCAGCCATGGGTCAGTTAGACTAAAGTCTCCACTGTGTCATAGGCAAAGCTGAATGGCCTTGGGTGAGGTGCTTAGAACCCCAGTTTCTTTGTCTGCAAAATGAAGATCACTCTTAGAAAGAGCATGTGCGTGCAACGGTGCTGGTGTGCACAGAGGCAGGGCTGTGGATATGCACAGTTGTTCCCCTTGTGTCCCTTAAGCACCCCCTGTGCGAGTCCTGGGGGTGGTGCAAGCAACTCAGGTCCAGGTTCACACAGGGGTCAGGTTTTGTCAGACCTCCCTGACATTCACACTTCATTCCTCATCTGTCTCATCTTTCTTCCCGGACTCGTCTTCCTCTTTCTGGCCCTCCATCTTTCCCCCAGGAGCTCTCCTGTCCTCTCAATGGACCTCGGAGTCCCTCACGTCAGACCATCCTTCTCCACCACTGTCAGCCTCACCAATGCTCCAGGGATGATGCAAGAAAGGAACTCCACTTGTTCCAACCATCGCCCCCTGACATTTATCTCAGCCCCGTCCCCCTGGGCCACCCTTCAACCCTCCCCTGCTCCGTGAAAATCAGCGTCTCCTCAGTGTGTACTCGGAGTCTGGTCTGCTTTCACTGCTTATGAAGGTCAACAGGCTCTGCCCGTTTTCAGCCTATGCGTAGCAGCCCTGCCTTGAAGAGCCCTAACTTCAGGGGTGCCCTGGTTTCCCATTCCCTAACCCCTGCAACCCACCCCTATCTGGGAGTCTATGCAAAGTCCGTGCACCAGCATGGCTACGTAAGACCTCCTGTGAGCGATTCTGGGGATTTCCAGCCACCGAGACTCCACCCTCCCTTTGTTTTCGGTCTCATTCTCCTTGAAACCCATCTAATAGCTATGAGAATCAGGATTCTGATTGAAAAACAGAAAAACCCAGGGCCTTCGGCAGAAGTAGCTACCTCACTAAGCAGAATTTCAGTGATGATGGGCATCCTACCAGATATGAGATCATCATCATAAAAGTCTGTTTTTAGTATATGTATTTTTGTGTGTATGTCCTGTGCATGTGAGTGCAGACACATGAGGAGAACAAAGATCAATGCCGAGTGTCCATCCCTGTGGCTCTCCACCTGACTCTTTGAGACATGGTCTCTCACTGAACCCAGTGCCCATCCAGTGGGGAGCCCGGAGCTCTGAGAATCCGCCTGTCCCTGCCCCTGCTCTGAGAGTGTTGAGAGGCGGGGCCACTCCTGGCTTTTTATGTGGGATCTGGGCATCTGAACTCAGATTCTCATGTGTATACAACAGGCATTTTACTGACTGGGCCACCTCCTCTTAAATTTGTTTTTGTTTATAACTTCTGCAAGATACTACCAAATAAATATTTATACAGATTCTAATCACTTGATAAGGGATCACTACATGAAAAGCCATCGGTGAAAAGAGTAGAGACCTTTGTTTTGTCTTCAACGTTTGTTTTTCCTGTGGCTTGTTTGTATTTGTCTTAGGTTCCTACAAGCTGCTCTGCCTGCTCAGGTACTTCAAAGACAAGGGCCTCTCCAGAGTAGCTAACTCCGAAAGGTGTGCCCATTCTCCCCTCTGAGCTGGTGACAACTCTTTCTGGTGAAAGTGAGTGCCTTCCTCTGTATCAGTACATCTCAAAGCCAGAGACCACTGGCGTTCGGGCATGGAAAATTCTTTGGCAGAGAGGATGGGTGTCCTGAGCGCCCTGGGCTGTGTAGCTGCATCTCTGGTGTCAGTCCCCCAGTTCACCTTTGTCATGATCACACAAGGCGTGGCTAATAAGCTCCTAGAGAAGCAAAGCCACGACCTGTTTGAAAGCCCTTGTGCCGGCTAGTCTTATGTCACCTTGACACACAAGTTAACGCTATCTGAATGACAGAACCTTAATTGAGAAAATGCCCCCATGAGATCCCGCTGGAAGGCGTTTTCTTAATTAGTTATTGATGGGGGAGGACACTGTCCATTACCTGGGCTGGTAATCCTGGGTTCTATAAGAAAGTGGGCTGATGGCCGGGCTATGGTGGTACATGCCTATAATCCCAGCACTCAGGAGGCAGAGGCAGGCAGATCTCTGTGAGTTTGGGGGTCAACCTGATCTACGAAGTGAGTTCCAGGACAGCTGGGTCTACACAGAGAAACCATGTCTTGAAAAGAACAAAAACATGGGGTGGGGGGTGCTGTAGAGATGGTTCAGTGTTTAAGAGCACGGCCTGCTCTTCCAGAGGTCCTGAGTTCAATTCCCAGCAACCACATGTTGGTTCACAACCATCTGTAATGAGATCTGGTGCCCTCTTCTGACCTGCAAGCAGACATGCAGACAAAACATTATATATAATAAATAAATTAAAAACAAACAAAAAGAGGAAACTGAGCTAGCAAGCTATGGGGAGCAAGCCAGCAAGCAGCCCTCCTCTATGGCCTCTGCATCAGCTCCTGCCTTCAGGTTCCTACCCTGTTTGAGTTCCTGTCCTGACTTCCTTTGATGATAGAAATGTAAGCCAAATAAACCCTTTTCTTCTCAACTTGTTTTTGGTCATGGTGTTTCATTGCAGCAATAGAAACCCTAACTAAGACTGTAGATTCAGTTAAACACTTGCTCTTTCCCCCCTTTTGTCCATATATCTTTACTTGCAAGTGTTCATTGCAAACAGTCGTTCTGGTTCGAGGCCTCTGGTTTCTGCTACACTATCGATGCTGGGCCCTCACTGGGACTCCTTTAGGATATCCTGTTGTTGCCCTGTTGTCATGGAGATCCTGCACCTTTGGATCTGCAGGACTAACCACTTCATGTGCTCCCAGAGATCACAGATGGGGTGAGTATTGGGTTAGGTCAACTCATAACCCTGGTTTTAGACCTGGGTAGTTGCAGGGTTGGTCAGCCCTTCCGTTCTTCCCAGTCCTCACCACCAGGGTGCGCTCTCCAGCATCGCCCCTGCTAGCTCAGCAATGAGCAAGAGGCGGGGCCAGTTCTCCTGTTTTCACACCCTCAGGGTCAGCTCTCCCACACCTACACCACCAGGGCCAGCTCTACTGTGTTGTCCAGGTGAGGTGCAGGGGCCACTCTCCCAAGTGCTGCAGCTGGTGAGGGGCAGAGACCTCTTATGACCTCAGGGACTGCTCTCCCACCTGTCACAGGTGACAAGCAGCAAGGGGAGGGGAGGGTATCTCTCTACCACTCACACCACCATATGGCGGATGAGGAGTTGGGCCAGATCTCCCATGCTCACATTCTCGGACCAGCTCACCTGCGTACACACCCCACCGCACCCCCATATGCCACATTCCCAGCCCCTTACCCCATCAGTAGGGTCAGCTCTAGTGTGTTGTACAGATGAGGTGCGAGGCCCACTTTCCCAAGGTTTGTAGCTGGTAAAGGGGAAGGTCAGTTCCCTCACCAGCTGAAAGCAATAGGGGTTAGAGGAGAGGGCATATTTCCCTTGTCCCCACCACTACTCTGCAGATAAGGGAGGTGGTACCATGCCCTCTCATGCCCTCAGGGCTGGCTCATCAATTCCCCAGTCGACAGGGTCAACTCTACTGTGCTGGCCAGGTGAGGCTTAGGGCCCATTCTCCCGAGTGCCGCATCTGGTAAGGGGTTGGGTCAGGTCCCCTGCCTGCTGCAGGTGTCTAGAGCCAAGGGAAGAGGGCATCTTTCCCTCATCCATGCCACCACACTGCTGACAAGAGAGGCATGACCTGCTCTCTCTTTCTCATCAGGGCCTGCTTGGCCATACCCCTGTGGACAGGGTCAGCTCTATCATGCTGCCTGCCCAGGTGAGGTGTAGGACCCTCTCTACTGAGTGCTTCAGTCTGCGAAGGGCAGGACCAACTCTCCCTAGTATTGCAGCGAGCAAGTGTCAAACAGCTCTCTCTATAGTCCTAAGCTCTCAGCCTCAGTGGTATCAGGAGCCATGGACATCAACACAGACCATGACTGCAGCAGGGCCATGAACTCAGACGTGGGCCCCGGAAGCAGCCCAGACCCATACACCACCATGGCCCTGTGTGGCAATGAAGCGACTCACCTCAGCACGCTCCTCGCCGCTTTCACCTCTTCAGATCTGCCCCTGTCCATAGGACACGAACCCTTCTGTTTTCTCTCCTTTACTACCCCATACATTTGTCCACCATAAGAGCGTCCATCTACTCGGCACCACAAGGCACCAGGACAGCCATGTTTTCTCCTCAGAGCCTGAGGCAGCCTGCATCTGGGTCTTCTTGTTCCTCCCAGTCCATCATGGTGCCCAGCAGGACCATGCTTCCTCCTTGGCGCCAGGAGCGGTCCACTCAATATTTTCTTTTTTTTTAATATTTATTTATTTATTATGTATACAATGTTCTGTCTGTGTGTATGCCTGCAGGCCAGAAGAGGGCGCCAGACCTCATTACAGATGGTTGTGAGCCACCATGTGGTTGCTGGGAATTGAACTCAGGACCTTTGGAAGAGCAGGCAATGCTCTTAACCACTGAGCCATCTCACCAGCCCAATATTTTCTTTCATAAGTTGCCTTGGTCAAAATGTTTTATCACAGCAATAGAAATGTCCCAATACAGAGGTTGGTGCCAGGGAGCTGGCTATTGCTGTGACAGACCTGACGTGCCAGTTCTGGGTGAATGTGGAAGACGTTGGGACTGTAGACTAGATGAGATGGTCTGAAAAGAAACCTCCTCGTGGAAGGTGTTTCCTGGGCTACCAGGCACAGTTCCTCTCCTTCTGACCCTCAGTCCCATGGACTGCCAAAACAGAACTGTGGGCCATTACTGTGACCATTCTCAAGGGTTATTATAGCTCAGGGCATCTTAGTATTGCCAAGTGTAAGTCTCGCCAGTCAAATATAGGTCCCTTTCAATAAATGTTTCGGGAGCCTGCTTTTCCGGTCCTTGTTACGTGTGCTCTCCACGACCCTCTGTGGTAGGGGCCATCTGGGACGTAGCCAGAATGAAGATGCTCAGGCTGTCTTCTGGAGCTTCTACGACATAGCCTGTACCTCAGTGAACTCGTCAGGGGGTTTCTATGAATGTTAAAGTTGGGAGTCCATCCCACAAGTAACACAGGGAAGGAGAAAGAGCACCCATTTAAAAGTTTACATCCTGATTGGGAAGATACAGCTAAAGACACAAAACAATGGGGGCAGAAGGCGAGTTATCATCACCAGCATCTTCTGGTGGGAAATGGATATTAACAGCCGAGACAAAGTCATTCCTCAGCTATGCACAGTCACTGAGACTCAACGTCTTCATCTATAAAATGGGGACATGTTTCCTGTCTACCTTACTGGATCGCCCTACAGACCAAAACAGAATACAGGAAAGTATCACAATGCCACAAGGCACTGGTTAATGATACATTCTCTGAATGCTGAAGAATTCAGAGATGAGGAAGCTGGGAACACTTGGAATAGTGTTGGGGGATCCAGCCAAGAGGGCAGAGGGGGCTGGACGTGTGGAGCCAGGCACTAGAGGAAAACAAGATGGAAAAATGTGCACTTTGACCATCATCCAGACCCGACCACAGGGAGCATCCACTGCCCAGCACCCGCCAGCTGCCTCCTGATAGCCTGCAGAATATCACCACCGCGGGTCTCAGAAACACAGTGTCAGCGGCAGCTTTGCAAAGGACACAAAACCAGCAGCTGTGGTCTTTGTGGAGCTGCTGGCGAGAAGCCCAGTTGTCGCAAATCATTGCTGTGGTTCAAGGTAAGGGGAAGGGACGTTTTGTCATCCTGCAGGGTTGACCTCTGAGCATGCCCAGACACTGCAAGCAAAGAACGGGAGACGGAGGAAACCAACAGGTGAGTTCATGAGCCAGAGTCCTGGGAAATTCTTGTAAGCCTTTTTATATGCTAGATTGTGTTTCCACTTGTCCCAGGCTCATGTCAGGAAAGGGCTATTGCTTTCTCATAAATAAAAATACAAAACAGCACTTGCAGGCATAGGAATCAAACCCAGATTGCTATGTAGTCATTGAATCTCTGGCCTGCCCTGAGCAGCGGGAACAATGTGGTTGAACCTTTTCTGTGAAATGCGCTCTCTGACTCACTGACGTCCGCCGTGCTTGTCCTGAGCTTCTCCAGAGAGATGCTGTCTTCTGGCAGGAAAAGATAACAACAACTAATACATATGAATCACCGCACTCGCTAAAGTTAACGATGATGCGAGAGCCAGATGCAGAAGAAGAGGGGCTCCAGACCCTGCTTTTAGGCTGTCCTGACTTTGAGCTGCAGAGAGTCCTTTGTGCTCCTTTGTGCTCAAGATCCTTCTAAAGGAAGAAGTGAAACCTGGAATGCATGCTCTAAGATAACGGAGCCGAGAGAGGCTGAACAAATCCACATGCTAACGATGGAAAAGCATCCACCAGAACCAAAGAGGGTTTCCAGGTCACAGAGAGTGTGGTTCTGCCTTCACACTCAGCTGCCCTGGGGAGTCAAAGCAGTTTCCCGCCTGCTCAGGTGAATCATGGCAACTTCCACTGTCAATTCAGTTGTGTTAGGTGTTTTCTTCCCTCCTGATCCTGGGAAGGCATCAGTGAGCTTTTCAGAAAGGCTAGAAATCAGTGGAGCCTCGATATTCTCTTCTGTTAGTCTGGATACGATGCAGTGAGGATTTGATTGAAGTAAGCCTTGAAACACAGTACCCACCAGAGCATGAGAAAGCCACCCAACCATCCCACAAGGGCAATCTCTTCCTGGTGCAGAGCGAAGGTGACCCCCTGCTACTCTGAAGATAGGTCATTCCCAAAGCCCAACAGAAAGAAGTTGGCTGTGGTCAGGGGTCTGGATGGACCATGCCATGTTGATGACATGATTACCTATTTAAAAGATGTTCAACTGGCTTTGAGATTCAAACACGATACAACCACCAGACTCCTGCATTTTCTTTTTGAATAGACTTTAATTGACAGCCAAGTGAAAAAAAAATGCAGGTTACATTTTTAGTATTATCATCAATACACTGTAAGATTGACATCCACACAGTGATGAATCTAATATCTATACACCTCCTAATTTTAGTTGACAAAGAGCACATCATATATACATATATATTTACACAGTATTCAAGCAACAGTAAATAATAAACTCCCTCCCTTTAAAAAACAACAACAACACACACACACCTTTAAACAATGGATTTCCTCACAATAATATATCTTTTTGTTTCCCCCACATACTTGCAGAGTCAAAGATACTTAAGTTACTTAAGAACAGTCTTACCAGTGAAGATCCTGGACCAGCCCCTAGTTTCTCTTAAAGTCATTTTACAACTCGAAGCCACATAGCCAGTGTGGTCTTTACATTCTAAAGAGATCCCAGATGATGAAAATGAATTCTTCCATTTCCTTTGCATGAAAAGGAAAGTACATCTCTGAAGATGTACCTAATTACAGCTAAAAAATAAATCAAAACATTTTTTAAAATCTCTGCTCTTTAAACATTATTTCTTAAGAGCATGGTGCTAATGTTAGCAATGACTAGCTGAACAGGAAGGTTCCTTCAGGTTTCTATGCAGAGGTTCCGGTTAATTCTAATCCTAAAACCTATGAGCTTTACAAGAATTCCTGCCTTCCAGGATTCCGGGTTTGCAGCCTGACCTCTGAAATTCTGGGCGGGACTTGCCCCTGGTGCTTTGCTCTCTGATTTATTTCTTTCTAGGGCTGTTAGTAAATGGGAACCATGACAAAGTTTACATTAGCAGACACACACACCATGCCCTGGCCTATAAATATCCCATGATGGAAAATGGAACAATCGCTCCCATCCTGGTGAAAACGCGCATGAAGGAGAAGAGGGAGGTAGGGGGACATTAGCAACAATGTATCTTCTAACAGTGGAAAGTTCGGCCAAAATGGCAATGCTCTTTCAACCAGCAAGACATCTCGAGCCACTTTTTCAGGCCTGTGAGTTAGCCAAAAAGAGGTGGAGCACAGACTCCTCCCAGCAGACCTGATAGGGTATAGCCAAACACGGGTGCAGTCTTGGAAGTTGGATGACGACCCACCGTCAAATCGCTCTGTAGATGAGTGGAGAGGAATTTCGAAATCGGGTTTGGAAGCGGTTTTCACACTGTCCTGCCTGGGATGCCGAGCTGTCCCCCGGTCGGACCCCTCAAAGCGCCAGCTGGAGTTTGGTCATGTTTCTCTGGTGCATGTTGTGATGACGGACTAATTCGTCTGACCGCGCGAACTTTTTCTGACAACTGTGCCACCGACAGCTGAAGGGCTTTTCACCTGTTGACACAATTGCCAGTTAGAGACGCTTGCAGCAGAGTGACTGGGCGCAGGTTCAACTATCAAAGGCCCCGAGCTAAATCACCACCAGATACCCGCCCTGGACTCCCCTGGGTCACTCCCTAAGCTAACCAACTGGTTCCTCACTGGCAGCCTGGGGTTAGTAAAACCTTTCCAGGGCTTGAAAACCAGAAGCACTATAAACATATTAAAACGGAAAACTTGGCAAATGAGAGAAAAACAACTCATATATTAAGGAGGTTTAGGAAACCTCTGTCTCATCTCTTAGGATACTCTGTGACCTGTGCAAATGTTCTCCTTTTGCTGTCTAGGTGGGACCTAAGCCGCAAGGGTCTGAACCCTGGATACTGTGGATTGATGGCTGCTCTGGACTGCTACCTTCCATACTATTGATTGACAGCTGGTCAGCAATAGATCTGGGACTGAAGCTTTACTCTCTCTATGTAGATGATTTAAAATAAAGCATGGACACCATTTATATCCTATTTGATTATGTTTTACAGAGAGGATGACTCAGAACCTAGCTGCGTTAGAGGGGAGAGTCTAGCAGCAACACTGGTTCTGCCAAATGGTTAAGACTGTTCCATTTCAGGAGCCCCCTTTCTCATTAGAGATAATAGCTTCTATGTAATGCCTAACATACAAGCATCACTTATAGATGTATGTTCATTGCCTTGTATGTTTCTCAAAACAGCCTCACAAAGAAATTTTATCTTCACTTTACCGATGAGGCTGCATGACTGTTGTGGACACATCCAGGCAGGGTTTAAACCCAGGCATAGGTAATCCTGAAGCCTACACTCATCCCTGTGGCCTTCCCCCTGTCCACCCCAGGGCTTGCTAAGCCCTGTGCCACCTGGAGGATCTTCCTGGGGTGTTGAGAGTCCCACTGAGAAATGTCCCAAGGGATGTGGTGTTTGGGGGCCAGACTGGGTAACTGATCAAATATGGCATCAAGTAGTTTGCTGGTGGCACAGGTTTGCAAGCAATGAGTTGTGCTGGGGCAATCTCCAGACTATTACCACGGGATTAAAAGACAATTTGCCAAAAAGACCCAAAGAAGGAGAACAAGACGGGGGCCCAGGTGCTCTGACGGTATCTTAAGGTATGAGCTGTCTGTGTTGGGGACCGGGAGCTCCCCCAGAAACTTACATGGCCTTCTGGCCTCCTACTCAGCGTCCATCTGTTTTTCCTGCTCTGGTTCCTGCTTGCCACCCCCACCTTCTCATGGGCACTTTTTAACTCTTTGTCATACTGGTTCCCTCAGTGACACCAGCTTGGCTATTCTGGCTCTCTCTCCTCAGTTCCCTGGCTTTTAAGCATGACTATTTGAACGCGTGTTCTTTATCCAGGAGAAAGAACAATAGGGATGAGGTGGGGCAGAACAGTCACCACTGACGTTGCTATCCAGTCGCTAGTGGCTCTGGGCAAATCATTTCATCACTATCCATTATAGACTCAGCTGTTAAATAAGGGCTAAAAGTGCCTACCCTATACTTCTTCCAAGCTGCTGTAAAGATGATGTGCTAACCTACAACATGGCTCTGCTTCCTAAGGAAGCACAGGAGTCACCAGGGTGGAGCTATTATCATTGGGAATCTCATCAGCTTGTGGCCAAGCAGTGTTTCAGCAGCCAGTGGCTATGTCCATGGCCCGTTCTCCTTTCTGTGCTAGTATAAAGGAAATACATCCATGAGTTCCTGCTAATCTAGCAAAAACCTAGACTTCTCATGGAACTTTAAGTAAGCGAAGAATGCAGGCTCTAATCAAGTCTGTGAAATGTGAGCTCTCAGGAGAATGGAGAATCTCGAATTTCTGATCATGCTGCGGGTTGACTGTTCTATCAGTGAGTGATACAGCAAACTGGGCATGATGGGGACCAACATATCTCCCCGCCTTTGCTCTGACCCCCTGGACACTCTCTTCCCATCTCTTTCCTACTCAGTGCTCTCCCACCCTTTCTCTGGAAAACATCATCATTTACCATGTAGGGGTAGCTAGACACTGCCATTCAGCTCTAGAATTGTTACATGGCTCTCATTACACTTTCACTCAACAGTAGCTTAAAAAAATAATGAAGAATAAATGTGAAGAAAAGTTTACGCACTTGTTTTACCTGTATGAGTCCTGGTGTGGGTCTTCAGGTGGTCGGACCGAGAAAACTTGCGCTGACAAGTTTTACACTGGAATGGTTTCACACCTAAACGGACAGAGAAGGTCTAGCCTCGGCCCTAACAATGCGAGGCACAGTGACACACATAAGGCCGGCTTTCTGGCAGCTGGAGAAGCCTGGCATATCCATCCCATCGGCCAGGTCTGTGTCTACCTGGACCTCACATTTCCTTGAGCCCCAGACCCAGCAGAAGTCACCTGGCTCTGTGCAGCAACCTCCAGCTGCTGCTCCTTACTTGGGAACCACAGACATCCGGCTCTCACAGGCAGGCAAGTGTCACAGACTGAGGAAAGTGGATCACTGTACACTGGCTTCTCTCCATCGCCCTGGCTCCTAACTGAACCTCAGTGGGTCACCAGCCTGCTGTGGAATCTCCCTTGTGCTGTGTTCTCATGAGAAAAGTGAGTCATTTCCTTTCTTTTCGCTTTTTCCTTTGTAAAGAAAGACTTATTTTTTATTGTTCATGTGTTGTGTGTGTCTGTGTGAGTGTATGTCATGTGTCGCAGTGCCCTTGGAGGCCAGAAGAGAACATCAGATTCCCCAGAGCTGTGGTTACAGACACTGCCTGATATGGAAGCTGGGGACTGAACCCAAGTCCTCTTGCATAAGTGTTCTTAACTGCCAAGCCACCATCTCCACAGCCCCTCTCTTTTCTAAAAGATAAATCTCCAGATGAGGGGAAGAAAGTTGGAAGAATTAAATGGATAGATAAATCACTCTCATCTGTGTTCAAGAGAAGACGGCCACAGTCAGCTCTAACTCAACGGCTGCTGGCAATGAGAAGTTAACCCACAAACCTGTGTGTCTCCTTTGGTGTCTTTTGAGCTGGTCAGAGCGAGAAAACCTTCTCTCACAATCCTTGAAGTCACACTGGTATGGTTTCTCACCTTAGGGAAGACACATATTGTTTCTGAGTACGACGCTGGAAATTCGACCCCATCACTGGCAAACCCTCCTGAATGCAGATGAAGGGATCCCCAGCTGCCCAAAGTGCTTAGGGAGAGCTTGTTAGGGTAGTGCTGTAGACTTCCAGGAAGGTAAAAACCCCACCTACACACACGCCCATGGACACCAGGAGGAGAAAATAAGGAAGCTCCAGGACTTAGGGTGTTGGGTGTGGCACAGTCCCCTCACTGTGAAATGGAGCCAGTAATCTGACAACTGCAAAGGGTTCATGAACAGATTAGACCAGACCGTGTGGAGAGGGAAGACTGGTGCCTAGCACGGAGGCAATGCTCGAAAAATACATATATTAGCAGAGACTATTTAAAGAAGAAAAAGAAAGAAAGAAAGAAAGAAAGAAAGAAAGAAAGAAAGAAAGAAAGGAAGGAAGGAAGGAAGTTATGACTCCTTGGTTGAATATGAGATAGGATTTTGGGTAGATGAGCCTTGAGGCTGGCCTCATGAATTAAGTGTTCCACGTTTTACAGCCTAAATATTTGGTGTTCTCTGCTTCTGACTTCTTGTTCTTGGATCCAACATAAATGACTCCATGGTGGTGAGACAACTCAATTAAGCCAGGAGCTGAAGCATTTAGCAAGATTGTTCTTCTTTCATCTGAAAGGAGTGAGCAGTAGGATTGTGCAATCCTGGACTCAGAAAGAAGGGCCACACCCCTGTAGCCAAAGGAAAACTTCAGCCAAATGCTGAGAAAAGAGCCCCCCTGGAGTGCATTGAGCTTCTGCAAGGGTCCCCACCTCCTGGAATTCTGAGTCACTGAATTCTGGGATAGAGAGCAAGCTACTCGGAGGTCAGTAAAGTCTGTCCTTTGATGGGCAGCTCCAAGCCGCCTTTTCTGCTCAGGACCACTGATGCTTCCCCTGGCCTTTCTGTGTGTCTCCTGTAACTGACCTCACCACTCCTGAGCCCTCCTAACTCAACACCCTTCACCTTAATGTCTCCATCCCTACCCATCAAAACGTTAGCCCTCACAAATGCCACTTGTTCTGCAATGCTATCTTATGAAATACCCCCACAGCTCATGCATTTCACCCCTTGGTCAGAAGCTCACAGTGCCATTTTGAGAGATGGCAGGACCTCTAGAAAGAGAAGCCTTACAGGAAAAAGTGGGTGTGGCCCCTGAGGCTTAGAGCCTGGTACACTTCTGGCTCCTCTGTCCTGTCTCCCTCTGTTTCTTGGTCCAGAGATATGAACAAGCAATCTCATTCTTCTATCGTCAAAGCCAAAGATGTTCCCACCGCTGTACCGTCCCTGCTGTAATAAACTGTGCCCTCAAACAGGGAGCCAAATGAATCGGCTTGTCAGGTGACAGTGACAGTGGGACAGCCTGCTTGGAGATTCAATGGCCTTCTTCATATCGCAGAATTAATTCTAGAACCTCTAAGTGTGCATTTGGACCTCCCCTTCAGAGTCTATAGTAACTTTGTCCATCAATCTCTGGGCCATCTGATTGTACTATCCCTGGCTTATCTTCCCTGCTAAAGATGGCAATAGTCCCTCAGAAAGAACACTAACTTTTTTTTTAATTTAGGCTTAGAAACACAGAGAGAGGCCTATGCTACAACTTCTGTAGTAGAATTTGATCCCATTTCCTCTAGGCCTAAGAATTGTACAGTGTAAGCATTACCAGCTTCATTGTCCTACAAGGTGCTTGGAGTAAAGGGTTGTGGAGCAATTGGCCCAAGGTCTCACCAGTTGGTGGGTGAATGCAACGTTCAAACACAGGCCACTTTTCTCCTATGGCGACTGCTTTCCACCACCCTGTTCTGCTCCCTGCAGATGGCTTACTTGCTATGGTGGGAACAAGCATGCAAACAGTCCTGCAGCCTTGGCTGGTTGCTATGGCCTGACCTATGATGGTGCCAGCCTTCCATCCCACAAGTCACCTGTGTCCTCAGCAGTGTGAGAGTCCAGGATGGGAGCTCATGCGCCACTACTGCTTGAGTCTGGGCAGTGGACACACTTACCAGTGTGCTTCCGGCTGTGCATCTGTAAGTGGGACAGCTTAAAATATCTCTTATTGCAGCCTGGGTAAGCACACATGAAAGGACGTTTCTCACTGGTCTCAGAGGCTGACCGGACGAGAGTTGGGGCCACTCCAGACACACGTCGCACATCCTGCAGGCAAAATATAAGAGATGTGGAGACCTCGTGCCACATGTGAGCATTCATGCCAGTGCCATAGGAAACTGAGCACTGAAATGTACCACAGGAAGAGAAGGTAGGTATGATATGAGACCAAAAAATATTTGCCTCCATCCCCTAGTTCCTGTGGCAGACATCACTAATGGATGATAGATTAGGAAATTCTATGATGTAGTGTTCTGATGGTATTACTGCTTAGCACCAGAACTTTGATTTGAAATGAAGTCTCTTTGGAGGTCCCTGGTACAGACCTCTAGAGAAGAAACATTAGTGCCTGGAAAAGCTCCCAATCCATCTCTCACTTGGGACAGCGAGATCTAGAATCCCAGAGTCCCAGACTGCGTGTATGCCCTCCCAGCTGCAGGCTCAGCCATGTGATTATGGACTCAGTAAGAAAATGGATGAGAAAGTTCTTGGTAGTGAAAGACATGAGACACTGAGTGAGGCCCAACCTGATGGGAGCTTTACAAGTGCACTACACTAGTCTCTGGGTCTGGGGCCTCTAAATCCATCAGAATGCTGTAGCATAATCAGCGTGTTCTTTAGCAGTGACACAGGCAAGCACCAGAAGCCATCTGCCTTCTGTGCCCTTTGCCTGTCCTTCCCACAACACCGACTGGTCCCTGCCTTCTAGCTGGGGAGGCAAATCTCCTCTCTTGCCCTCAAGCTCAGCGATTCCTGGATAGCAGGAGTGATTCTTTCTTGTTCAATTTCAGCTGTGCCATCAGGACCAAAGAGATGGACTGCTGGCACAGGAACACCCCTGTGATGGTATAAAGACCTGCAACAACCACTAAGCCTTCCTAATGCTAAAATCCTTTAACATAGTTCCTCATGCTGCGGTTACCCCAACTATAAAATTATTTCATTGCTACTTCATAACTATAATTTTGCTGCTGTTATGATTCATTTGTAAACACCTGAGAGGTTAACTCAAGGAATCGCACCACACAGATTGAGAACCACTGCTCTGAGCTCAGCAACTTCCTCTCCCATGTGTTTTCTAATCTACACACACTCACATTCTTGTCCCTAATTCACCCGCCTTGCCTTGCCCT
The DNA here is from genome assembly GCA_025134845.1 of Neodon shergylaensis. Lineage (NCBI taxonomy): Eukaryota > Metazoa > Chordata > Mammalia > Rodentia > Cricetidae > Neodon > Neodon shergylaensis. Next base: position 1,613,000 of record JABTXL010003485.1, on the reverse strand, counting down.
GAGAAAAAGTTCTGTAGCATCGTATTGTAAATACGGTATTGGAATGCCATAGTATGTCAACTGTTTGCCTTTCTTCCTGGGTATTCAAGTAAATGATGGTATACAAGGAAATGGCAGAGTCTACTAAAGGCCCTGACAGTGGCTCTGACAACTGAATCTGGTGGGAAGGAAGGCGCATTAACCTCTTCCGTCTCTTCTCACCCTAGACGAAGACTATGTAGGACTTAGACTAAAAAGCAGCTGGTGCTGTCAGGCTGCTGTCTGGCAAAGGACGCCAATGATGTCTACTGCGAGACGCTCAGATGAAACTCTGTGACATCCCCACCTTTCTGTGGCTTCTTCTTTCTCACCATGGAAAGGCTGGGATGACAGAGCACACTGGTTCCATGAAGTGGAGCTCCTTGTCCATGTCACACAGGGACTGGCCCTCGTGCAGCTTCTTTTCAGGGTTTTAACTTCCCTTGAAAGGATACACTAGCTATTTCTCTTGTGGCAGTCCCTAGTCAGGTTTGTAGATCACAGATGTGAATTCTTGATAATTGGGGCTCTAACTACCCCAAAGAGGCTTGGGATGGGGGTGGGATCTCCCCTGAATAACCTACATCCTCTGAGATCCTTTGCTCACCCCAAGACCTTTCCCTCCTGTTTCTTTTAATAAACAATACTATTAAATTTCCACTAATAAACAATATTAATAAGCAAAATAAATATTGTCGAGTCTAATAAAATGTATATTACACACCTCAGCACCCACTTACTAGCTATGTGGCTTTAGACAAACCCCATGTCTTCCCTCTTCAGTTTACCCAACTATAATGTGTCTACCTCTTAGGAATCTGAAATCACCTTGCTAAGTCAAAGAAGCTAGCCTGAAAATGCAACGGAGTATACAACACTCTGAGAAAGGGGCAGTGATGGTTGGGGAGAGAGAGGGACTGGAGAGGGCATAATGCACACAGTGGTGGAATTCGAGCATTTTTGAGACAGTAAACTGTTCCATATGATAATAATAACAATAACACAATAAGTGGCAATATGTGCATATCAAAACCCATAGGACTATACAACAAAACAGTTCAGTTACCAATAACACACCTACACCTACTGTAACAAGTGTAGCCTACCAGAGTACCCTCTGTGAAGGTCATAGCAGGAGGACACTGGAACACTATAATTTCTGTGCATATGTTGTACAAACCTAGAAGCTAGATAAAGTTGATGTTTTAAAGTCTGTGTCTAAATCTCACTTCATAGAACATGTCCAGCCATAAGCGGTACTGTTGTTAATGCTATTATCAACACTTAGAAGGCAGTCTATCTTTGAGTACCTTACAATACAGATCAAATCTTAAAAGTCAAGGATCCTGGTCACTAATTAAAAGCAAATGATCCACATGCAAGAAATGGATTGCCCACTGTGGTGAAGCAGAACGAATAATAAAGGAGGAAAGGATGGAAGTTTGCAGGAAGTATCTTGGTTGCAGTCATGCAAGGCAGCATCTCTGCAAGGGCAGAGGGAGGGAGTCCCTTGGTACCCCAAGTGGAAGAGGTGCATCTCTGATGGCAAACACTTGCCAGGGCCAGGTGGTCCATCAACCAGGCTGCAGGGCAGGTGAGCAGAAGAAGAGGCAGGGAAGGTAGCCTTTGGTTAGGCATCCTACCTGAATACCTCGGAAGACTCCATGGGTGTGTATTCTATACTGGGCACCACAGAGGATGGGGGTTGTGTGGTTCTCACTCTCATACCCTGTGCCGTGGCTGCAAACAAAAAGATTGAAGTTGGTTCAGGGCCACCTTTTGCAAATGCTGCGTCTTACCTTCTTCTATGAGGTCACTCTGGAACAGAGCTCTGTGAAAGCAGAGGCCATTCCTTCAAAGCGTCACCACCTTGCAGCCACCACCCCCTTAAATTCCCCCCCAGAGGCAAACTGTCTAGGTCTGTGCTTCATTCAGACAAGCCAAGGAAAGTCACAGTGGCAGGAACTCATCCCGGCAGCTTGTTTACAGCAGGCCGGCAGTGCAGTATCTCAGGAATGAGCAGAATGCCTCGGGGCTTCATGTGAAGCGCACTGGGGTTTTGTCAGCACCTCATGACTCAGTTCTTACCAGATAGCACCAAGAAAAGTGATGACATTTACAAGAAGAGATGTCACGTCCTCAGAAGGGGGTAGGGCTTGCACGTCTGTGGCTCCACTCAGTCCGCTGATGGGTTTTTCAGATCAAGTTAAGTGTGTGTGTGTGTGTGTGTGTGTGTGTGTGTGTGTGTGTGTGTGTTCCTGTGTGCGCAGTTGCATGTGCATTGTGTGTGAATGTGCTTTTAGAGAACCTGAATAGACATCCTGTGTCTTCCTTGGTCTCTCTTCGCCTTATTTTTTGGGACAGGGTCTCTCACTGAACCAAGAGTCCCCCAGTTCAGCTAGGCTGACTGCACAGTGATCCCTGTCTCCATTTCCCCGGTGCTGAGATTGCAAGCACACCTGGATTTTCTTACATGGGTTCTGGGGAATTGACCTGAGGTCCTCATGTTTGTATGACAAGTACTTCACTGACTGAGCCATCTCCCCACCCCCAACTTAACTCTTTGTGGCCATCGATGAGTGCTGGACAATTGTCCTTCATTCCAGGCTGACCTACCTCCTAGGAAAGGCATTGCTTTCCTAGGGACCACAAGTAAGGCCTGGAGAATGTGGAGCCTCAAAAGGAACAACCTGCAAAGCCAGAATGTTCTGCTCTGAAAAGAGTCTCTCCTTCAGGTACAGTCCTGGGATCGTTTCTACAGAAATTTTATTTGCAATCCAGCCAGCACAGAAACTCTCACCCGCACTGACAATATATCAGAATTATATTGAGAGTCACTGTGGGTTTGGGGATGAATCAGTTTCCGTGCTTTCATCTCTGTGAAAGGAAGCAGCTACTTCAAAAATACCTAGAAGCCCCACAAAAACATTAGCTAAAAAGTGGTCATATTACTCAGAAACCCTAGGTGTATTCCTAAAACAAGTAAAACCAGATATTTAAAAAAAAAAAGGGGTTGTGTATACTGTCCTCTAGAAACATTGTTTATTCTCAAAAGTCAGTAATTAGAATCAACTTGCCAATCAACTTACAGAATAAATAAAGAAGTATATTCACACAGTGGATTGCTATTTGGCAAAATAGGCATGAAGTATTCATATGCTACTGTGAGTTTAAGAACAAAAGCACAAAAGATCATGTGCCGAAGAATTTGATTTACACAAAATGCGCAAAGTCAATTGATAGAAAGTAATTTAGTGATTGGTTGCCTGGGACAAATTGAGTTGGGGAAAAACATGGGAATGATTACTGAAAATGTTTTACCTAGCTAGGAATGGCCCCACAAGTCTGTAACTTTATTAGAAACCATTGCACTATTCGCTCTAAGTGGGGGAGATATATAACGTGCAAAATCAACAAAACTCTTTTGAAATGTTTTATAACAAGCTGAGCTAGCAGTGCATGCCTATAATCCTAGCATTTGGGAGGTGGAGACAGAGGGGCAGCAGTTTGAGATTAGCTGAGGCTACGTGAGACCTTTTCTCAAACAAACAAACACACAAAGTAATAACCACAATAAACTTTGCAGTAGCATCGTTAAAGGCCTCCAAGTAAAATTAACTGTCAGGCTAAGACCCTCTGCCTCTGCTACTCTGGCATCACGGATACCAGGATGTAGACAGGTGATGAGACCCTGCCCCTCTGCCTCTGTCACTCCGGCATCAGGGATACCAGGGTATAGACAGGTGACCTAGTCCATTAGCCCACACTGATGGACTTAGGGAAGGCCTGGCTGACTCATCCCCTAACTCCCCAGGGGAAAGAACTCCTGGAAGAGAGAAGTGTTTGCCAGGAAGGCTGTAGCGTCCACACGGTCCAGGTCCACGGCAGCTGTAGGGTTTCACATTAAGTTCTGGCTCACACATTTTAGAAAGAAGGGTCTGTCTTCTTTGGACAGTTTGGGGAGGGAGGTGACTGTTCTGTTCCCCTAGCCTACTACACCATGTCTGTATATCTCATGATGACTGCTTCATTTGGTGTCAGTTGGCTGAAATTCCCCCTTACTGCTGCCTTCTGGTAAGCCATAGAGGGTGTGTTATTACGTCACAGCCATTTCTGTGTGTCTCCTCCGCTCAACACTAAACTGGACCCTTGAGTACAGAGTCTGCTCTCCTTTCTGCACGTTGTATCCTTAGTAATCAGAGTGAGCACGGAGCCCATAAAAGTCCCCGGTATGGCCTGAGTCTAAATCCCCTTCCACATGCTAATTTTACGGTTCTTAAGCATAGTCTTCCAGGCTACAGGCTGTGTCGGCCATAACAGGGTGAAACAGGGTCTAAAGAGTTTAGAATTAGGACTATAACATGAATGCAAGAGGCTAGAGAAGTGGGCCTCATCTGAAGGGATTCCATCTAAATCACTCAGAATCAATACTTTAGTCAAGCACATATCACTGAGGCTGTGGGCCACAGTCCAGCAGGGCTCACGCCTTGGGCTTGGGTTGCTCGGTTTAGTGTGGACGTAACTGCTTCTAGCATGACTGAGAATGAATAGCCCCATTGCACTCCAGCCACGGTGCTCTTTCCCAGTCTAATAAAATCTCCAACTCTCAAATTCCATCCCTAACTACCATGGAAAAGAACTACCATGGCCTGAGCTTAAAGATATCTTTGTTTTAGGTAGGAATCGTATTTTAAATTCTATCCGACTCATCCCAGCGAGTCATGCCCAGCTGCTGAAATCTTTCAGACTCTGGATTTGGCTTCCAAAACATTTGTTTTCTATCTCCAATCTCATATCATCTCTACATCTGAAAAGCATCTCTCCAGGGCTGAGGTAAGAGCTCAGTCAGCAAAGCATATGCCATGCAAGCAAAAGAAACTGAGTTCAATCCCCAGAAGTCATGTAAAAATCTAGCATGGTGATATGTGCTTTGAAGACCAGCCTGGGGAGGTAGGGACAGCTGGATCTCTGGAGCTCACTGACCAGCCAGTCTGAACTAATCAGCAAACTCCAAGCCAATAAAGAGACCCTGTCTCAAAAAATCAACATAGATGATTCTCCAGGAACCACTCTGATGTCCTCTGGTCTCCGTGAGCATACACATGCACCCCAAATGCATATTCATAGACACGTATGTACACAAGAGGTGCTGATGCATAGCATATGTTATATAATACATGTCAACTATTTCTCAGGGATATTGAGGTGATGGGACTCCAGAAGATCTCTCTGTGGTACAATTTGAAGGAAGCTATTATAGAAAAATATCACACATGTGAATAGGGTACAGTCTGTCAGGGCAGAAGTTACCCTGAGACAGAAAGGCTCATGAAGACGATGGGGGTCAATGCAACCACAGAGTGTGAAACCCACCTGCTGGCTTAGATGAAGCCAAGTTTTATACCAGGATAACTCTCCTTACCTTAGCCCATGACTCTGCTGTGGGTAAAGCAAACCAAATCAGTGTGAGGGTAGACCTCACAAAGGCCCGGAGATACAAAGCCTGCCAAGAATGGCAAGAAGTGTAAGAGTTGCGGTGAAGATTTCTTAGAGGAAGGTTGCACATTCCAGAAAAAAGAATCCCAAACAACCTGGAGACAGAAGGTGTTATTACAGAGCTGAGATGCAGGAGCAGGTTCTAGCACAGAGTATGGGCCCCAGCATGGCAATTAACCAAGGGGCTCCTTCTTCAGGCTGGAAAAGAACACAAAGCTTCCCTACTGCCCAACCCAGATAACGAGGGAAAGAAAAGAGAGATGTATACATGGTGCAGTACATGAGCCAAGCATGAGCAAACCTGGCCTTCCTCAGGCTAAGAAAGTGTTGCTTTATAAAACACTGTTCCTATTTTTTTCCACCTCTTAATCTGCCTGTTAAAAATAAGATATTTGACTCAACTAAATGACAGAGGAAAAGAGTCCAGTGATCACGGCTAATATCACCAGGAAAGCCACATTCTTTGCAGTAAGGTGGGATAGGCATCTATGGGTCTGGTGGGAAGAAGCTGGTGGGTTTGGTACAGGCAGGTGAAGGTGGGAAAGAGGAAACTTGGGTGATGTTGTTACTTTTCCAAGGCCGAAAGAGTGCACTCTGCTCTAGAAGTCACTCGCTAGGTTGACAAGGACATTTTAGATCATCCTTGGCATTATTGTCCAACCAACGATAAACCATCTATCTATAAGGCATTTACCCCCTCTCTATCATCCCCACAGAAGTTCTAAAAGAACTATCAAAATATCTCTTTGTAATACAGAATCACCATATCAATTACCTTCAACTCTCAGAATGATAATTCTACCACAAAAAAAGGAGCAGATCCACAGGGCAGGGAACCCTGACTGCTCTTTGGACTGGAGAGGGAGGGGGAGAAGAGGGGGGGAGGGGGAGAAGGGCTGGAGGAGGGGGAGGGAAATGGGTGGCTGGGAGGAAGCAGGGATTTTTTCTTTTTCAATAAAAAAAAGGAAAAAAAAGGAGCAAACTTGGCTTTGGGTCTTGTATATGACTGAGTAACTTTGGTTCTTACTGGTCTGTTTTTCTTCCTCGAATTCTCTGAAAGATCCAGCTTGGTAATCTCCCTTACTGCTCCAGGTTTCCAGAACACAATGGAAATTCAAGGCGCTCACCTATCTCAGCTCTTCCATGGCCTCTCTTAGGCTCTGAGTTTGCAGAGAGTATTGGACAAGAGGACAATTGTTGGGTGACAAAATGTAGGCTTGCTTTTTTTTTTTGCTTAAAGCAGAGACACAAACTCAAATATTCATAAAGGGTCCAAGTAAATTGGTAGAAGTAAATTATGAAGACCCCAAGGAACCAACGGCACCCCAGCAGAGAGGGACCTCAGCCATATAGCCTGTGTCACATCTCTGCTGGCTCACCACTGGCCCCATGAACCCCATGCTGTCATCTCTCCCCATTCTTGAGACTTTTCTATGATTTTATAAATTTTGCATTCTTACAAATAAATTCACTTTTAAAACCTATGTCTGACCTAAGAGCTACTATCTGCATCCTCTACTTTCCAAGGATGAGCAGTGAAGCTTAAATTATCAACCAAAAATTTCCCATCTTGATTCTGCTATTTTCTCCTGCATGTCAATTAAATAAAAGTGGAGATGTGCCTGATGCTTTGAAAACTAGGCACCAGGCTCCTTCAATCCCTGAAAACTTGAAAGAATGTGTGGGCTCCTTTCTTTCAGCGACTCTGAGAGGGGAGTTTCCTTCCTTGTCTTTTTCTGTTTCTGGTACCTGCGCATGTGTCTTGGTCCCTTTTTTGCACACTGTACCCTCTCTCTCTGCCTCCTACTGTTCTTCTGTAGTTAAGTTTCCCACTGCTGCCCTCTCATAGTGACATTGGTGCTTGCATGTAGACAACCGAACCCGCCCAGATAGTCCAGGACCAACCCACCATTGCCACCTCAATGCCTTAGCAGAATCACTACAACTGTGGCCACATAAGGTGACATGCACACCTTCACAAATTAGAATCTGGGTATCTCTAGGTATTTAGCCTATCACACCGAGGGAACTAGCGTGTTCCAGTTCTTACAGATACAGTTAAAATTTTAAATTGATCTGGATTATACATCTCCAGATTCCTCTGAGAACGCACTGTTCTTAAATCTGAAAGTCTAAGTCCCAAGCCCACTTATAACATTCCCCTCCCCCGTGGCTAGTGAGTCATCTCAATGTTTCTGCATCCAAGATTCAGCATTTGCAGGATGAAGCTAATAACCTATTTTTCAGTTTCATTTGAAGATTAAAGAGATGAACCATTCAGGAAGCAAAAGTTAAGTATCACTGAGTAACCATATCCCAGCAATACCCAGGAGTTCGGTGTTTGTCAACACTCGGTGACCCACACTCATAAAAAAATATTTACTCCATATGTGGTTCATATGCGTCTGGTGATGGAGATTGATAAAATTTGTATTTTTGATCTTGAGCACAACCCTGGAAACCATTAAAGAAGCCTTTAAGGGTTTTAAATCCATCACCTTACTCCACAGACTTAGTCTCCCTGGCCCCTGTTCCTTGAAAAGTGGAAATAACAACGCCAGCCCTATATGGCCGCTGGAAACCCAACCCAGATCAGGAAAGCATTGTGCAACACTTGGAACAGGACAAACATTAAATAAATGTTCACTGTTGCCTTCATAGTTACCACTGTCATTGCATTACAAAATATTCTGAGGTTTAAGGAGAAGTTGAGTTATGTGTCCAAAGTCAGGGAAGGGCAATGGCAGAGCTGAGGTCTGAGTCCAGCCCAGTGCATGTCTGCTCTTTACAACTAACAGAACAATTTTGTGGTACAAATCCATCTTGTATCATCATGACACTTGAATGACCTCCAGCTCTTTCCTCCGTGGTCTGGATCAAATAGGCCATGTTGATGTTCTACAGCATAGCCAGGGAAAGGGGGAAGAAAAAGGGAATGGGTGCAACAAGTTGAGTTGAGCACACTGTGAGACCGTATTTAGCTGGGTGTTTTTATACTCCATAGGGGTAGAGAGGTGGATCAGTAGTAAAATGCTTGCCGCAGAAGCATGAAGATCTGACCTTAGCTCTCCAGCACTGATGCACAAATAAATAAATATGTAAAGCCAGCATGCCAAAGTGTACCTGCAATCCCAGCCCTTAGGGAGGCAGAGGCAGGAGGATTCCTGGGACTCGCTGACAGCCAGCCTAGCTGAATCAGAGAGCTCCAGGTTCAGTAGAAAGCCTGTCTTAAAAGGTAAGTGGGTAGTGATTGAGGAAGATGCATGGTGTTGGGTTCTGACCTATAAACACACACACACACACACACACACACACACGGGGGGGGGGATGAGGAGGTACAGAGAGAGAGCGTGCAATGCTAATTGATGCAAGTGTCCTACTTACAGGGGATGAGCAGTCCAAACTGCACAAGTCTTACAAAAACAATCTTTTTTCTTTCCTTCTACCCACACAGAAGTGGTTACCAGCAGAGCATGTGCCTGGTGCCTTCATCCCCTGCAGCAGCTTTCACAGGCATAAAGTGTGCACCGAGACAAGTCTGCTTTCCTACACAGCTTTAGAGTGCATCAACTTGTTTCCTCAGAAAGTTGCAGAAAGAGAAAAGTGTCCTTCACAGAACACAAATTATAAACCCTCTTCTTTCTAAAACTGTCTGCACTGGGGTCTGGCTGAGGAAAGAGAACATTTGAAGAGAAGCCTCTTTAGAAATGATTAATTCTGATATTCTACAGGCACGGGAAGATTAATAAACTTAGCTTTTACAGACGAAGAAAACCAGAGCTTCCCTGAAATCCCTTATCAACAGAAGAAGTTTTAAAAAAAAATAGAGAAAGAAAAAAGAAAAAAAAAAAAGAAAAAAGAGCTTTTTGAAGGCAATTAGCATTTAATATGAATATTCAACAAGAAAGCGTTTTGGCCTGTGGTTTTTCTCCCCCACCTCTAGTTATTGGCCAGGTGTGCAAGACCCTACACTTAGACGCCATCATCACCTTCGTCTTCTCACCTCTACAGCGCTCATGAGGGAAGGGCACAGACAACCTGGAGCTCTTGTGGATCAGAACATGGAATTTCCTCAGAAGGTTCTCTGCAGCCTCCTTCCTCAACACCAGCACCTAACTTGAGATGTGCAAGTACGCGCTTGTCTCCTTTTGGCGTTGACAATAAGCTTGGCTACAAGCCCTGGGGCCTATCACCCCTGCATTTAGTGTGCAATTTCACAGATAACAAAAAAGTAAAGGAGCCCCACTAAGAAACTGGACTTCCGTGAAGGTTAAGCACAGAGCCAAGCTGCGTTCTGCATCACTTACCGAATTACCCCTGCCTGAAGATAAAGGGACCCACAAGGAGTCAAGCGTCTGGAGCTCCTTTTCTGATTCTAGAGATACAGGAGCTCAAGGTCTGAAGCTACAAGTCTGACAGCGGCAGAAGCCAGCAGAACCGCCACCAAGCACCTGGCCTGCTATCTCCCACATCAGCGGGGGCTAAGGCTTCAAGAGAGGACAGTCAAAATAAACAGCACAAGCTTCCCAAGGACTGCTCACCACAGAGCACAATGAACCACGACCATCTCAAACTGATCAGTCCTAAGAACGTGTCAGGACAAAAGACCCGGGCACCAATCCTGGGAAGTACTGCAAGTCACCACTGAATGTTTAAGGACAGAGCAACAGCAAGTGAAAAGCCAGCCTCCTTGTAGTCAGAAGAATCTCAAAAGCCACTTTGATGAATGCAGACAAGATCTTACTTGGAAAATGAGGAGATACCTGATTATCCACAATTAGAAGTAGTGACAACCTGGCATAGAAGCTTCTAGATCACTGTGAGTACTACTTTATTCTGTCTGACTGTGGTCACTGAAAGCAAGGTAAGCAGACTTCTACACGGGTGTTAGGAGCAAAGGCATCTAATCACACTCTTCTCTTTATGAGATTCAGTTCAGTTTTTCTAGTGACTATAACACATCGGTTAATATGCTGGACACACTGGTCAGAATGCAGAGAACCCCCAAGCCCGATGAATACATCTATAACATAACCCCTATGCCAAAAGCTCAAGAAACAGCTCGGAAGAAGAGTGGAAAGATTGTAAGAACCAGAAGACCAAATGTCTGCTGCGAAGCAGTGTCTTTTATTATGATAGGGAAACCGCATACGTGAACTCTCAGTGGTAAGATCTCATAGGCGAGAATCCTAACATGACATCAATTGACACTCCAATATGGGTGGGGGGAAATCTCACAAGGCCTCACCCTGAGATGCAAAGGCTACTGGCTATTAATGACTGTTGAGAGCAGGAGAATGAGTGTTTTCCAGGAACAAGCCCCTGATAGATGACTCAATCCCAAACAATCAGCTGTAAATACATTTGAACACATGAGCAACATTAAGTGAACTCAGCAGTTTGCATGTACAGATATATGTATAAGAAAAATTAAAGAACAAGAGGACATGAATTTGGGAAAGAGGGCGTGGGAGGGCATGGGTTGATTTGGGAGGAGGGAAGGGAAGGGAAAGCATGTAAATACAGCACACATGCAAAAAATTCCTTTTTAAAAAAGGTTGTTCTGTGCTGTGCATATAAAGGGAAGGGCAGAGGGATGGGCCTTCTTTTACTAGACAGCACAGAACATAAAAACCTAAAGTAAAACAACCAAGCTAGTCCAACTGAATTTACACACACACACACACACAGAAGGGAGGAGGGGAGAGGGAGGGAAGAAGTGAGGGAGAGAGAGAGAGAGAGAGAGAGAGAGAGAGAGCGCTGTCATCTGATAATTCAAAAGCACAGAATTTCCTCAAAAATAGCCTTAGGAAAGAATCGGCTATTGTTTTAACTTAGAAAGTGTTGATTCATTTCAATTTAAAGATTAAGGAAAGATTTTTTTTTTTTGATTTTCAGGAAAGTAATATACTAATTAATTTGTTTACATGTATGCATGCACATAACAGTGACAAGGCCCAAGTATGGAGGTCAGAGGAAAACTAATGGAAGTTGGTTCTCTCCCTCTTTCCACCGTTTGGGTCCTGGGGATTGAACTTGGGTCCTTGGCAGCAAGCTCTGAGCCATTTGCCAGACCATTTAATACTTTGTTGTTGTTGTTGTTTTGTGAGACAGAAATTCTCTGTAGCCCTCGAGTCTGCCCTGGAACTCGCCTGTAGACCAGGTTGGCCTCAGATTCACAGAGATCCATCTGCCCCTGACTCCCAAATGCTGGGATTAAAGGTATGCACCATCACTACCCAGCCTCCATTTAATACTTTTAAAAATACTTTTTAAAAAGATTTCTTTGTGTATGTATTTTATGTATAAATGAGTGCTTTATTTGCATGCATGCCTGCATGACAGAAGAGGGCATCAGATACTTTTAATACTTTTTAAAAATTAGATTAATTTACTGGAATGCTTCACCTACATGTGTAAATATGTACCACATGTGTATCTGGTTCAGAAGAGGGAATGGATCCCATGGAACCAGAGGTGCAGATGATTGTAATCCACCATATGGGTGCTGAAAACCAAACCCAAGTCCTCTACAAGAGCAACACACGTTCTTAGTTGTTGAGCTACCTCTGGCCCCTCATTTAATATTTTTCATTATTTCTTTTTTAAATTCTAATATAATTACATCATTCTCTCCTTCCTTTTCCTCCCTCAAAACCCCACCATAGACCCCTCCTTACTCTCTTTCAAATTCATAACCTCTTTTTTCATTAATTTTTGTTACATACATATATAAGTACATACATATATATTCCTAAATCCATAAATACACTCTTTCAGTCTGTATCATATTATTTGCATGTATGTTTTCAGAGCTGACCATTTGGTATTGGATGAACTATCGGTGTGCTCCTCTCTGGGGAAGACTTTTCTCTTGCTCTCGGCATTCCTTGTTTGCCTGTGCCTCTTTGTGTAGAGTTGGGCACTTTTTTGCTGTTGTTTTGTTTTAGACAGAATTTTTTTCCGTGTAACACTAGCTGACCTGGAATATGCTCTGTGGACTAGGGTGACCTTGAACTCAGAGATCTGCCAGCCTCTGTCTCTCACATGCTGAGATTAAAGGTGTGTGCCACCACTCCCAGCCTTTGGTGTTTTTTATTGTGAGACTTAGAAAACCTACCCTGCACTATCCTTCACTTCTACTCTACCCTGCTTATACATCCTGCGGTGTCCAGCTTGACTTCTGGAGAACAAGCACTCTCTCTCCCCCCCCCCCATTACCAGGCCTGGCTTTTAAAATTGAATATCTCTTGTTTTGCTGCCCATAGACATCCTGGCACCCTTAGAGTCTTCTGTATCATTCCAGGAGCCCCCTCTTCTAACCACATTCTCAGCCTCCGAGAGAGAGTACCTGGCCAAGACCTCACCAACCACACCACTGCATGCCCAGACACATGACCAATCCATGCCAAACCAAGATCCTCTCCTGAGTTTTTTTGATAAAACACCAATAGAAAGTCATTCTCCTCGAGAAGCTATGGGTGCCAGAATCCGAAGCCACAGTGGAGAGCCTGAAGGAAACCAATACAGACTGGGGAGAGACAGGTGATAACAGAACACTGTTCCTATGGCTACCCAAACTCTGAATCCACACAAGACTTTCAAAATACAATAAAACTGAGGCTGGAGAAATGGCTCAGTGGTTAAGAGAACCAGCAGAGCTCAGTTCCCTGCACCCATAATTCCAGCTGTGGGAGATCCAGCGCCCTCTTCTGGGCTCTGCAGGCACCTGCACTCACATGCACATGTACACATATGTTTAAAATAATAAAAAATTAACATTTAAAAATATAATAAAGTATCTTAATTAATTCCCCCTTTGACATATATCATTCACACCTAGGATTCTATAACTGTATAAAAGAGCATGACCTAATAGCCACCTAAAGATAATTGGGATACAGAGTCTTTACATTTTTTACCACTTAGAAGATGCCTGTTTCTATCATTCGTGTTGTTAATGCTAAACCTTGACTAGATTCCTCTTTTAAAAGTTTCTGATGGCTATGGTTCATTGGTCTCCATTTGCCGTGCAGCCCAGTCCTCGGTCACTTTTTAATCAAGGACACAAACTCGGTGGTTAATAACCAGACTCTCACTATATAAACCCGTCCTTATGAACCATCGAAATCCTCAACACACATAATGGTACTCAAACTTCTCCCAGATAATCTCATCATATCTCTCACTCAGAACGAAGCTGAAAGATGCGCTACTATCTAGCTTCCACTGGCCCTGGATGCCCCGGAGAACACTTTCAGATGGAACTTTCCTTCCTACATAAACACACAAACACAGGAACCCATAGTCTCCCAGACCACATCATCAGACCACACAAGAAATATTTGGACTTCCCTTATGCATCGCTGGCAGTGGGGGCTAATTTATTAGATTCCCTACTTCATCTATCTTGCTGGGTTATTCTGTATTCTTAGTGGATTGACTCTATGGCCAGATGTTTTTACTGGCTCCACCTGGATAGCTGTCCCCTAAAACTAAATAATAGGTGAACACCTCATCTTGGGTGATCGGAAAGATGAAGCGGAATCTTTTTGTCTTGGTTCTCAAAGAAACACATCCAACTTGCTGATGCTCTCTTTCATATGAGAAAAGCTACTCCAACCGTATGGAAAACATCCAGAAAAGAACCAATGGTCCTCAAAACTCAGGTTCTGAATCAGTACAGGGTTCTGGAAACTGGAACTCTTCAATTTCCAGTTGCAATGGAGATGTGGGGGTGAAAATTAAAAAAAAAAAACTCTCGTCTGATCTGCCCCCGAAGTAGCATGCTCACCTGGCATGGAGGAAGCCCTGGGTTCCATCTCCAGGACAGAAAAACAAGCAAACAAAAACCCCAAGGCAAAGAAACAAAGGAAATCCTACGCAATAATTCAAGTGACTCATACTCTCAAAGGGATTAAGATTTGTACTATAACATGTATTAAAGATCTTTAAACAGGAGGAAAGTAGCCATTGACAAGAGTCAAAATAGAAGAGAAAATATCTACAGTATATAAGACAAGGAAAAGACTTTGCAAAAATGAAGTGCACATGGAAAGTAATTCTACAGCAGATGAACCATCCCAGCTTCTACCTACAGCCACTCTGCAGAGCCTAGGGAGCCCAGTCTCCTCCCTCTCACCTACATTGCTTCAATATTACCTTCCAGCATCCATTTGATCTTTTTTTAATTGATTTTATTGAGCTCTACATTTTTCTCTGCTTCCCTCCCTTCCTCTCCCCTCCCCTTCAACCTTTCCCCATGATCCCCATGCTCCCAATTTACTCAGGAGATCTTTTTCTACTTCCCATGTAGATTAGATCCATCTATGTCTCTCTTAGGGTTCTCATTGTTGTCTAGGTTTCTGGGATTGTGATGTGTAGGCTGGTTTTCTTTGCTTTATGTCTGAAAACCACGTATGAGTGAGTACATGTGGTAATTGTCTTCCTGGGTCTGGGTTACTTCACTCAATATGATGTTCTATCTCCATCCATTTGCCCCCAAATTTCAAGATATCATTATTTTTTTCTGCTGTGTAGTACTCCATTGTGTAAATGTACCACATTTTCCTTATCCATTCTTCAGTCGAGGGGCATTTAGGTTGTTTCCAGGTTCTGGCTATGACAAACAATGCTGCTATGAACATAGTTGAACACATGTGCTTGTGGTACAATTGAGCATCTTTTGGATATATACCCAAAAGTGGTATTGCTGGGTCTTGAGGAAGGTTGTTTCCTAATTTTCTGAGAAATCACCACACTGACATCCAAAGGGGCTGTACCAGCTTGCACTCCTACCAGCAATGCAAGAGTGTTCCCTTTACCCCACAACCTCTCCAGCATAAGTTGTCATCAGTGTTTTTGATCTTTGCCATTTCCTAAATATAACCCCAGAAACACAGACACTGAGAGAAACAATTAATAAATGGGACCTCCTGAAACTGAAAAGCTTCTGTAAAGCAATAGACATTGTCAACAAGACAGAATGGAAAAAGATCTTCACTAATCTCACAACAGACAGAGGACTGATCTCCTACAGAATGGGAAAAGATCTTTACCAACCCCACATCAGACAGAGGACTGATCTCAAAAAAAAAAAAAAAAAAAAAAGAACTCAAGAAATTGGCCATCAAAAGAGCACATAATCCAATTAAAAAAAAAAAGTGGATGGAGTACAGACCTAAACAGAGAACTCTCAACAGAAGAATCTAAAATGGCTGAAAGACACTTAAGGAAATGTTCAACATCCTTAGCCATCAGAGAAATGCAAATCAAAACAACTCTGAGATTCCACCTTACACCATCTGATCTTTTTGATCATTCCCATCAGCAAACAAATGTGCTATGCTTGCTTTTACCTATAAATTAAAACAAGTTTGTTGTCATTGATGTTGTTTTGTTTTGATTTGTTTTTCGAGACAGGGTTTCTCTGTGTAACAGCCCTAGCTGTCCTGGAACTAGCTCTTGTAGATCAGACTGGCCTCGAACTCACAGAGATTCACCCACCTCTGCCTCCCAAGTGCTGGCATTAAAGGTGTGTGCCACCACTGCCCAGCAAAACAAGTTTGTTTGTTTGTTTGTTTGTTTTTTAAGAAAGAAAACCACCCTCTCCTGACCTGCTTCCCCGATCAACAAGAACCCTTGTCTTTGTGTCTTTGCTCCCTTTGTGTAGACCTGCCTGAAGAAGTTGTCTCTATGGGCTGACTCCTGTGAGTGTACTATCTCCTCCCCTTAGCTCTTGGTCATCTAGACAAGCACACTACCCATGGACTACACCACTTTCCCCAGCCGCTCCAATCCATCCAGGGATAACTACTGCTAATACAGAAATGACTCCAGCATTTTCTTTCTGCAGATACACACCCAATAAATAGATGCTTTTAAAAATGATCAAGGTGGTGAGATGACAGGTGATTTCTTTATAATGTTTTAGAACCATATGAATTATTTTTAATGAGAAATGTGTTATTTCCTAATCAAAAGGAGGAAACTGATTTCATTGTAGATAAAGAAAGCACCCTTGCTTTATGCAGCACTGTAGCGTGAGGCTGATTAATCTTAACAATAAAACTCGGAGTCAGATATTAGGAGGTGAACGCTGAAAGATCAGAGAAGTAAAGCAACCAGCCACTAAAGTTCTTACCTCTATGAAATCCTTAGACCAAAAAGGTATCCTGTCTCTACAAGTGCTCAGACTGAATGCCTTGAGTTCCTGTCTCCTCCTGCCTTTTATTCTCTCTCTGCCCTGCCATAGCCCTTCCTGTCTCCTACCTCCCTAGCACTGGGATTAAAGGTGTGTGACTCCCAAGTGCTGGGATTAAAGGTGTGAGTCGCCACAGCTTGCTTGGCTCTGTTTCTTTTTAAGACTAGATCAATGGTGTGTGGCCCAGAGAGTAGTCTTGAACTCATAGAGATCCATCTACCTCTGTCTCCCAAATGCTGGGATTAAAAGTGTGTGCCACCACTGCCTGGCCTCTATGGCTAGCTAGAGTGGCTAGCTCCGCACTCCGATCCTCAGGCAAGCTTTGTTTGTCACAGCACAAACAAAATCTCACCACAGAGCACTGCACCTGTGGCTTTTCTTCAAAACGGAGGAGTTGGGAAGAAAGCTAAGGCAAATAAACACGTTTGTTTTCCGTAGACAAACACCTACTGTAAAATATGCAGTAGCCCCTCGTTTCTGAGAACCATCTGGACAGCTTTTTAACAGTGCACACTCTACATCAGTATTTGATTTTCCTAGCTGGAGATTATTATCTTGTCTTGGGCAGACGACAGTGAGAAGGATAAATGGTGGGTAGGGGGTCTCAGAAAGGCCAGGAGGAACTAGATCTGAAATATGCCTTGGGTCATGACATATCCTTCCCTCGTCTGGTGAACCCTCTCTCCCTGTAATACATAGTTCATTCTCCCCGCCCCAACCATCGGAGTTCTCATTAACTTCATTTCGTCTTCAAGTGTGGAAACAGCCATGATCCTCATTTCCAGCTTGGCCCCCTGGTACCACCTCCCTTTCCCATCTTTCCTTGCTTACCTTGATCTAAACAAACCTGTCATATCCCCCTCATGTTTATGAGATGACCATAAATTCTCACCTTAAAACTGAACAGTTAGAAACACAGTAGGCTGCTTGCCAAAAGATATTTTTAAATTAGAGATAATTTGAAGGGACTGTTTCCCAATAATCAACACCCCCATGAGGTTTAAAACTCCAGTTTTGAGATGGCTTGTCCAT
Organism: Neodon shergylaensis; assembly: GCA_025134845.1. Taxonomy (NCBI): domain Eukaryota; kingdom Metazoa; phylum Chordata; class Mammalia; order Rodentia; family Cricetidae; genus Neodon; species Neodon shergylaensis. The sequence continues at coordinate 1,595,251 of JABTXL010003485.1, read as the reverse complement.
ATGCATTTACTGGACTCAATAGCTGGAATCAACCATTTCTTTAAGAAGGATAATGGCACAGGGGTAAATGTATACAGAGAAAGGATAACATGTTCAACACAATATTAATAACAGGCCCCTGGGTTACTGGATTGGGGGAGTTGACATCCCATATTACTACATTTCCTGAATTTCTGGTTTCCACAACTACTTAAAGAACTTAAAAATTAAATGCACTTACAGGTAAATGCTCAAAGAGAAAAGGGGGTGCGAGGTAAGAACAAGAAAGAAGAACAAGTCTTCCTGTCCTCTTGTAGCCAGAGGGACAAGGACACCACTCTAAACTTTGAATCTCTGTCTCCAGTCTCGGACTCCAGAAACCCATTTCTCAGAGAGTAGATCTAACAGACCTCAGCCAGGTCCAAAGCAAGGCAAAAACAAAGATCGGGATTTGAGCTGCCAGACTCAGTGGCAGAGAACATTCTCAGCATGCAAGAGAACAGAGTTCCATCCCAGAAACACAGACGTGGTGAGGGAGGGTACTGCTACTGCAGCATAAAGAGGGCTATTTGTAAGTGGGGGTGGGGGGCGAACAGCTTGGGTGCAGGGGGTGAAAGAGCAAGCTCCAGAACGTTCTGTTCACAGAGCTGCTCATGTTCCTGGAATTGCGGCTCCCCACCTTTGCTTTGGCATCTGAAGCACCAGGAGCTACTTAAGAGCAGGTTATCTGCTTCCAAGAAGTAAATCTCCGGGACAGGTATTACACGCGCAGGCGCCGAAGGAAGGTGCAGCGCTGAGCTGGAGCTCCCAGCCAGAGCCTCAGCTATCTCTTTTGGCAGAGGTTCTCAGGGATGAGGCCATGTCTGATGGGGATTTTCTCCAGCTCTGACAGCCTTGGCCCCACCAAAACACACAACTTTGTTTCCCCCATACATCACTGCTCAGGAGTCTTCTGGGCTTTTCCTTTCCAGCATCCACAGGTCAAACACTGCGTGTTCCCAACAGTCCATGAACTTCTTGGACTAGCAAAGGGACATTGATTCTGCTCAGCACTCCTTTGGAGTTTCTATTGTGTTGCATTTCCCATTCCCCCTACCCAGTCCCCAGAGAGTAACTTCCTCCTTGTTCTAATAACTTGGACCACAGTCAAGGTTGATGTGTTTCTCCATTTTGCAGGCTATTTTCTTCGGAAGAGACAAAACAGAGGCCAGCAGGGTAGCTGAGGTTTGTCAGCAGGCCTTAGGAAGTCAGCAGCCGTGGAGGATACACAAAGAAAAGGTCTTCAAACAAACACAAAGTAGACAGAACAAGACGCTGGAAATAGAAGTTTTCAAAATGGAGAACTTATGCTCAGAAAGGACTCCCCAGAAATGTCTTGTCCTGGGAACCCATTTTAAAAATGCATTTCGTGCCTCAGGAGATGACACAGCAGGTCTCTGCAAGCATGAAGATCGAGCTCTCAACACAAAAAACCCAGGCATGTCAGCATGCGCCTATAATCCCAGCGTTGGGAGCCAGAGACAGGCAGGTTCTGAGAGCTTGCAGGGCTTCTGGCCTGATCAAAACGGGGGAACTTTCCCCATCAGGGAAGAGAACCTATCAAAAGGCAATAATGCGGAGAATGACAGAAGGCGGCACACGGGGGACATGGGGGAATTTAAGAAATGGGCAAAAAGGAGCTGCAAAGTTGGCTCAGCAGTTAAGAGCACTGCTTGCCCTCCTTCCGGAGGACACAGGTTCATTTCCACCACCCATGTGGTAGCTCACAACCGTTTCTAACACCAGTTCCAAGAGATCTAATGCCATCTTCTGGCCAGTGTGGGCACTGCAAGCATGTCGTGGGCAGACATGCAGGCAAAACACCCATCAAATAAAATACAAATAGAATATTTAGGGTGGGAGTGAGACCGAATCTCTTTACATAGACCTGTCTGTCATGGAACTTACTTTGTAGACCAGGCTGGCCTCGAACTCACAGATTTGCCTGCCTCTACCTCCCGAGTGCTGGGATTAAAGGCGTGTGCCACTACTGCCTGACAAGAATATTTCATAATTAAAACTTACTGCTTACTTTACAATCACACTCTGGCATTTCATCAGGCAAGAATTACTAAATTCTGAATGGTGAAGGACGGAATCCAAGAAAAGAAGTTAGCGGAGAGAGAAATGTCTCAAAGGTATAGAGGCTTTTGTTTTGCGTTTTTCAGATCCACAGAGAAGAAGTAGAAAGTTGGATAAAATAGCAGAAAAATTGAAGGACAGGGAGAGGCCTCAGAAGACAAAAAAGTGACTCCTCTGATTGCTGGCGGATATTCAATAAAGACAGAACCAAGATAGGAAGAAAGGAGACACAGGTGGGTCCTGCTGTTTAAGCAGAGAAAACAAAATCAAAAGAAATAGTCCTGGAAATCTGGTGTCCCAGATTGTGGGCTATAAGGCTGGGATTGAGAAGTTTAAGAACAGAATAAGTGGGTACGAATGTCTCTGCAAAACCTGCCCATAGACTCAGGGTAGAGTCAGTTCTTCCTGAAAAAACGTAAAGTTATGGAGAAAAGGCAAGGTTAAATAAACTAAGGCTGGAAGAAAGACCTCACCAGCGTGCAATGACACATTTGATGCCACAAATAGAGTGCTCTGCAAAACAAGGAAGTGAGCAGGGTTCCTGATGCACAGAGTTTTTAATTGTCTTGCAAGGATGTCGATGAGAAAAATATCACCGATGCCACGCAGTCTGTGATAAGTCTACAATAAACCAGGAGAGGGCTGACGCGGGGACAGATTGTCTCTATTCCCAGCTGCTACCCTGGCTCCCCCACATTAGGCCTAGCTCCTGCATTGCCCCCGATGTCAGTCAACAAAGCCATTGTCCACTCACTTGCTCTGCCCTTCTGTCCATTTCACTGAGCTGGAGCTCCCAGCAGCCATTCTAGAAGAGAAGAAGAGGTAGGGGGTGGGGAATGGAGGACGTGTGGTTCTGGCAAGCCCCTGGCTCCCAGAATCCAACAAGAAACTTTGAAGCTAACGGTCTGGTCAAGAGTGCAAATATGCTCCAAGTACCACTAGTGGGATCAAAGGCGCCACAGAAAGGCTAGACAGAGTCTGCACTTTGGAATAGGATCTGGGCATGGAATCTAAGTTCTCTCGTTAACTGGATAGGGTCTTGGGAAGTGATTTGACTCACTGGGGTTTATTAATTCATCTGTAACTCAGGTGACAGTGCCTGGAATCCAGAATCCTGTTAGGAAGCCAAGGTGCAGTGGGCTAGGAGGGCACCTGATGTCTCGGGTACATCTCACTTGTCTGAAACCACATGTGAGCTCTGTGACTGTTGAAAACCAGCCCCACCTGCCTTGCTTGCTTCCATGTTAGGTGCAGAGAAGAGCTATGCGTGCCTGGCCGCAACACTCCCCCTACAGTGCTTGTCCAGCTTGCGTGAGCAAAACCTGTCAGTGCAACCGGGAGTGGACACATCTAACTTCCAATTGTTCAAATCAACACCACACCAATACAGTTCGGAGACTTTGCACATGCAAAGCCCTTCTCGATAAGATAACACAGTGGTTGAGCTTCAGTGATAGCGCCAGCAAAACATAAACACTCAATGAAGTTTCATGGACACAATGTCTTTGAAGAATTCTAAAACATTCAACAAAGAAAGGACACACTAAGGGTTCCCAATATTCCTTGTTCCCTTGCTCCAGACCAAAACATCCCACTTCCACTTTTGAAAATGGAATGTTAAACACACCCCTCCAACCGGGCGAGGGAGGAGAGCCTCTGAGTGCTACTGTGAGCTACACCCGCTTTTCTAGGCCCAGGTCTGAGCTCCCTTTATAAGCTATAATACCCTAAAAATGATTTAAACAGCGATAAGTTCCTTACCCCTTCAAGGTGGCTCCCAGGTTCATCTGATTCCAGGTCATGCATTCAAGCTGGGAGGTCATTTGGTATAAATTGTCACTGCGGAAAAGATCCATAGTTAGAACCACGGCCACATGCACAGGGCAGAGGTGTTTCTCTAAACACAGTGGAGGTCTCACTTCACGGCGCAAGCCTCTACGTTTTCTAAAACGATGACTTGTGGGTCTAAAATGGTTTCATTTCAGTTCACTGATTTCTGCACTTACACACACACACAGAGAGAGAGAGAGAGACAGAGAGACAGAGAGAAACAGAGAGAGAGGATGAGAGTAAGTCAGTAGTTTATAGGAAAAAAACCTTAGCATAGTGAACTTCAGTTCCTCAAGCTGTATTCAACCTTGGAGGGAAGCGGCTAGAGGGAGTAAGGCTTTGGAAGGTAACACAGCCTGGATAGTTCAACATTAAAGTTAAAAGCCTGAAGCTGAGAACAAAGTGACAGCGGATTAATTATTCGTGAAAAGGCCATTACGTTTGTTTAATCAAAAGGATAAGTATCATGTGGATTATGAGGGTCCGAAAGGGCAGGGTGATGGGTGATGGATGGGCTAATACCCAAGGGTGTGACGAGCCAAAGAAACAGGGCAATAATCTCAGCACAGGGCTAAGGAATTATTCTGCATGTATTTTATAATCCTAGTGAAAGTCAAGTGAAGCTTTAAGAAAAAAAAATGTTTAACAGCCTGTGATTTACATTAAGACCTCAAAGGGGAAAACGGACCTCCAGGTAAACCAACCAAGAGCTGTTCTCTGTCTGTTGTGTGTCTCATCACTAACACATAAATCAATGGAATCACCGATGACCAAGCCCTATCAGGAAGACATTCAGGGCAGAACCAAAAGGGTTAACTATGAAATCCGAGGTCCAAGAGATTAATGGTTTGCCTGGAAACCTTCAGTCTAAACGTATTACAGAAGAAAATTTTCACCCTACCTTCACTGCAGAATGAACAGAGATAAGTATTCAATCCTTAACACGTGATACCAGATCACAAATCCCGAACAATCTCCTGTCTTGTCCCAACATTCCTTTCTATTGCTTCATCGGACAGAGGCAGAGTTTTTAATTCAGAAAGGGCTTGCTGGGCCAACAGAACTGAGAACTTGTGGAGGGGTGACAGAAATCACACCGCTCTGAGTCACTGGATCCTGTTGTCCCTCACTCTTGCTCCATAAACAACAGCAGCATCCATCTGACTCTTCTATAATCTCTGTGCAAGTTATTCAGAACTCCTTGAGGCCAGTACACTGGCTGAGGAGGAAATCGGCTTCCAGGAGGAGATTTTTGCATATGAAAAGTACAGTGACTTCAAACTCCAAGTATGTGTATCTTCCTTAGTCAGTGGATATCTGGACCCCATCACTCATCCCTGCGGCTGACTGGCTATTATGCTACCACAGTATCCTACATATCAATGGGAAGGGAAAAAAAGATTAGTTTCTTCTGGAGTTTCCTCGTTTGCAGCGGCAGCCCGTGCTGGTCTGTGCCATTGCCTTTCGCAATTCCACGAATTCCTTCTGTAAGGCTGATGTAATTAATTCCTGAAAGACCCCAACTTTTATTAGAAGTGCCAGCCTGCTGCATTTACCGCCGCAGAGTTTCTTGAACTTTCTTTGGGCTGACAGTTCATTAATAAGTGGCCTCCTCCACAATCTCTCCACTGGTTTTTGTTCTCCTGTGCCTTTTCATCAAGCAATCCATTTATTAATCTTGCCATTAATCTCAGCCAAGGGGCATTGTATTCCCCAGGTAGCTCTATATTTTTGTCACTGATTTTTAAAAAATTGCTCGCCAACTAAAATCACTCAGCTGCAGTTGACAACTTTCCCCAGCCCCGTTGGGATGTGGGGTCTTTCCGGAATGACTTGATTCTTATGGAAGACTCGAGATATTATCATTTATTATTATTATTATTAACATTATTATTATGGTTTTTTAAGACAAGGTTTCTCTATGTTACAGTCCTATTGTCCTGGAACTCACTTTGTAAACCAGGCTGGCCTCGACCTCACAGACATCCACCTGCCTCTGTCTCCCAAGTGATGGGATTAAAGGTGTGCGCCATGATGCCTGACTATTGTAATTTTCAAGAAAGATGGAAAATAAGGTGAATGAAGAAGTTGATGCACAAGGATGAATGAATCCCAGATTTCTAAATTTATATTTAGAGATTTTTCTAAGACTTATTGCACCGTCCTATTGATTTCTGATTGCCTCGGTACAAAAAGATCTCAAAGACAAATACTTTTAAATTCATTTTTTGGCCCCCAAAAGAATTTTCTCAGATATAGGACATACATGTGTGTCTTCCTATGGGATATTTAATTTAAAAAAAACTGTACTACATTGTCCAATATGGCAACCACTAGCCATGTGTGGTTCTTGAACACCAGAAATAGAGCTTCACTGAGGTAAAGTTTGGGTTCTACTGGGTCAAGTACAACGTTTTAGGTAGCAAACTTCTTTTTTTCTTATTTTCACATTATTACTAGCATATTTCAAATATCCCCGTGACTCCTACTACGTTTCTAGCAGACAGTGGTACTTAGGAGTGGCACCTGGTATGTTCTGCTCCTTTGGAAGCATTTGGCATCTGAGGCTAGTTCACTGTTATTTACATAATCATCACACTCCCACAATAATAGTCAGAATAAAATCTTAAATAATACTACTAATTTTAAAAAGATATTTTCTCTTTGTAATCTTCCTGTATGAAGGCCCTCAGGAATGGATGGGATTATGTTTTGAGTCTGTGGGAAAATCTGAGGAGATTGCCATTCAACACTCTATACCTTAGATTTCATACCTGTCAAATGAGAAAATTCATCTTAGTCTCGTTTTATAGGGATATTGTAAGACTCAAAGAGACTGATGTTCCTAATGACTTTCTGAAGATGGTACGGAGAATATCCAGTTTTCTAACCCGTCAGATTTTATCTGGCACGTTTGCATATTCTCGGTATCGCTCCCAACAACTTCAGGAAGTTATCCCCATTTTCAGACAAGGAGCGGCACTCGGAAGGGTCCCTGCTGCTAGGATGCCTGATGACCCTCCTCCCTGCTCCTTTAGAGGCTCCTGGGCATGATTCAACATCTGAACCTATGTCTAGGCTATCGTTTATATAACTGTACAGAGAAGAATCTGGAGGAGAAAGAACAAAAGAGTTGTTTATCCAAAGGAAGACAGCACCAGCAGCTCATGGAGCTGCAGGGATGCAAGATGCCTGTTGTATCCTCTGCTCCCCGCCAAGGATAGTGCATCCTCCCTGCCCAGTGACTGACCTCCCAACACTTTGTGTTCCAATATCTCAGCCATGAAGCTTCAGAAGTGGGTGGGGAGATGGAATGGGGGGAAGGGTTTGCAGAAAACCTCCAAGCTATTAGTAGGCTTCCTTAACCGTACCCTGCCTTCTGCTGTCTTGGGCTCCACAGTGACTCAGGGGGTTGGTGGCATGGCCCCGCTTTTCCCCTAGAGCCAGTGGAGGCAATGACAGTAACTGCTGCTGCAGACAGCAGAATGTCAAATCGAGCTAAAAATACTGGCTCCCACCATAGTCAAATTCTGATCTCCGGACAATCGGTCAATACGCAGCTCTCATCATGGAAGCCTGGGGAAGGAGGCAGCATCCTTCGGGGACTACTGAGCTCTGGCAGATGGAGCGGTTACTTATTAAAGGGCCATGGTCAGTGTCTACCACCTCATCCCCAGAAGGAATCAGATAAGCATGTGGTTTGGCTCAAGGCAGCCCCAGTGGTCACGTAGACATTTCAGCTCCAACCGTTCAACTCTGCCTGGTCGGAAGTGGACCCTGAAGCTACAGGCTGCCAAAATATAGTCCCAATGTCATGATAGCCTTTATATTTTTTTAAGTAGCTTTTTTTTAAAGTCACTTGTTTCCTATGTTAAAAAAATGTTTCTGAAGTCAGAAGCAAGAGAGAAAGGAAAGAAACTTCTATAGTTGGGATTGATGCGTGTTGGAGTAAAATAAAAGGAAGTCAGTCCTAGCAAAGGGGGGAACTTGAAAGGAAATCAGTAGTAGATCGTATAGTTTATTTTGGCCTGGATTACAGAATTACTGTGTTCTTGACCTCTACACAAAAGAAAGGAAGGGAAAAAAAAACCTCCGCTATTATCTGAACCAGAACTCCTCCACTCGTCAAATGCAGTGAACTCAAGCACGTTGTCATCTTTAAGTGTGTTTACTATATTCAACAGCAGAAGTAAGAGAGGGTTCTGACAGAATCCTCTAACTACCCTGTCTGAGATCACAGTTCCTCCGGCTGCTGTGGCTGGGGCTGGAAAAAGAGAATCTCAGGACAGGTAAAGCTTCCCCATAGGATTAAAAGGCAGACAAACAGGTTTTGAAAAGTGGAAATACCCAGCATGGGTGGTAAAGTGCCCCTGCTAGGAGGACCCAGTCCTGTACCAAGAGAGAGGTCTCTGTGGCCTTGCCTCTACCCCCTAAGCAAGGTGCATATGGAGAGGCTACATGCAGCCTTCGACAGAGCCTTTCTCCAGCACGGATCCTCCCTCCACAAAGGCTCCATGGAGGCTGACTGCCCTGAACTTTCTGCCCAGCAGGCTCCAGTGAATAATTATTTCGTGCTCGTTCTCTTGGTATTGTATTTGCTCTCAAGCTCACCAGCTATCCGAAGGAAAACCCGCTAGGGATTCAATTTCTAATAATAAACACTTGGTCAGCACACAGGTTACAGGAATATTTGGAACTAGATTTCCCCCCCTCCCTGGAGACGGGTTCAATTCAAGCCCGTGGCTCTGATAACGTGGCCCACCACCCTGGAAACCACTTCAGACCTTCCACTTTAGCTTCTGTGGGAAACGAATATTAAAATATACTGTATGATGTCCATGGTTTCACAGGTGAAGACGGGCAAAATTAAGGGTAATTTTATTTTGAGTACAGCTGTCACCTGATTTATGTCTTAACTGAAGCCAAATCCACATGGCAAGTTATAGACATCGCTTGACCCACAGTTTCCAAAATTCCACAGGAACTCTATGATGGCTAAGGTGGTTGATCGTCTGTGAAATTAATGGGTCGTGGTCTCTATGGGGCACATCAGTATTTGGGAATAATCAACATTTTATTAAAATATCAGAAGCATAAGTTTCTTAGGACTGGAGTGCTACCTGCTAAAGAGCAAACATAGGACAAAAGGAAATCATCTCACTTAAGCCTATAGCATGGATAAAGAAATGCAAGTAGAGCTACAGGCTGGAGAGATGGCTCAGCAGTTAAGAACACTGACTGATCTTCCAGATCAGAGTTCAAGCCCTAGCACCCACATGGAGGCTCACAACCACCTATAATTCTGGTCCCAGGGTATCTAACACTCTCTTTTGGTCACTGATGTAATTGGTGCAGAGAAATACATGCAGACAAAACACCGTATACAGAAAACAAATAAATACAGTGTTTAAAAGGAAGGCATATAAGGCTAATAGAAAAAGCAAAAGGATGAATAAAAACTAGAATATGAAAAAAAATCAGTACAAACAGGAATGTGTGTCAAACACAGTACCACTTTTCAAAGTAGCTGTGAGGCTCGCCCCGCCCCGTGTACAGCAGGGAGTGACTCTGAGGAGGTAGCAAACACAAGCGCCAAACAGCCAGGCTTGGGAAGAGTGCCGGGATAGCCTTGTCTGCGTAGAAATTGCAGTGGCTTCTGCTGCATGGGGTTGGACTTCATTACTCCTCACACTGGGAGATCAGGTAGTACACTCTTCCCTGAAACCTTGCTTCTGGGCAAGCACAAACCAGTGGAGTACCAGAAGCAATCCTCCTGGAGCAGCACAGATGAAAAGAGAGATTTATGTATGCTCTTGCAGTCTCTAAGAGGCTTCTACTGTACTGAGTTTCATCTATATAGGCTTCTACTGTACTGAGTTTCATCTATATGCTGTGTGTGTGTGTGTGTGTGTGTGTGTGTGTGTGTGTGTGTGTGTGTTATATGCCCAATGGTAAAGATGATGGTGAAGGAGTCTGGAGAAGGCTGCTTTTAACAACACCCACCAAGGAAAACACTGCCCGTGATACTTTTTATGGTGGCTGTGAGTAGGAGGGGCTTCCATCACTATGGGAGATAAAGTCCGTCCTCCAGCAAGATAGATGGCACATGCCATCTTCAGAGAGTGACACTTAGCCATGTGAGAGGGAGCAGGATGCAGAGAGAAGAAAAATGGATTATATCCACACTACCTAAATTCAAACTCAAATTATATTTCTTACTATGTCCGACTGGGAAAAAAAAGTTATCACTTCTCAGAGTCTCAGTTTCTTCCTTTGTAAAATGGAGGCGATAACCCAGTGCCCACCTCAAAGACTAGTGGTGTGGATTAAAGAAGTCAATATCCATGAGGTGCTTTACAGTGACACTTGACACAAAATAGGTCTATGCAAGCGTTTGCACTTACTGTCTATCAATTAAAGATCCTGGCATAGAAAGGGGCATAACCCGAGCAAGTGGTCCAGAAGCACTCACTTTCAGAGTACCAATGGGCTTTGGAATCTCACTTACTGTGTGATCCTCATCAAGATGTCTCAAGCCTCTAAACTTATCTCCTCGGCAGTAAAGTGGAAATTATAGTATCTACTTCATAAGCAGTAAGATTAATGGGTGAGCTGAAGATGCTATTGGAGAGAGAAGAGAATGGCACAGGGGACAAAGGGCTGATATTTCGAGGCTTTTTTCAAAGCAGACTCGCATTAGCACTCAGCTGATTTAATGCTACAGGTGTACAATTTCTTTTATCTCAAACAAGAAAAGGAAACTAGATCCCAAGCCTGGGGACACAAAAGTTTATATGAGAGACAGGGTTGTGGTGGAGAAGGTGTGTGTAAGAGAAGAGGCTCAGCAGACTGCCTCAGGGTACCAAATGCAGCAAGGCAGACAAAACAGAAGCAACCCTTTCTTTCCCAGTTCCGAATCTTACAAGGGAAAAGGTACCAACCAAGCCAAGGAACAGTAAGTGGCCACAGCACACTACAAACTAAAATTCAGAAGTTAAGCCATTTAGCAATTAAAGCTTGCTCCCATTTTCTGTGCTACTTAAATGCAAGTGTTTAAACACCATCCAGATGTTATATTCACACGAGTGTTTAAACACCCTCCAAGTGTTTTCAGAAATAGAAGTGTCCCAGCTCCGTATGCTTGCCTACTCGTCACTCCTTTGGGAAAAGGGTGTGATTTTGGAAAAGAGATTATCAGCACTGTGAATCTAAGGTGCTAGGAGCTCCAAAGACTCACATGACTGCCTCAAGGGAGGAAGCGCTTTTCCTACAAGGGTTGCAATTGTTTTTGCTGTGCTCCTACTTAGGACATTTCTGTACTAGGAGAAAATAGTGTTTTATGAGATCGGTGTCAAAACTCGATAGAAATGTCATAGAATGTCTTAGAGTGCCACAGAAAGAATAAGGGAACAAGCAAATATTTATGCAAGGTGAATCTGACAAAAATTACTTTCAACAATGGCCAGTCAGAAGCTGGGTTAGAAAATATGTTTTGTATATAAAATATGATCTTGGAGTAGGGTGATATAGTTCAGTGGTAGAGTAGATGCTTGGCATGCAAGAGGCCCCAGCAACAAAAACTGTAACAATCAGAATGACTTCCCCTTCTTGATAGTAACCACAGATTCATCCCCCAAGTCAAAAATCAATAACAAAAATGCAAACTTCGTTTAGAAAAATGATACTAAATCATAGACTGTGATCACTTTCTGACATACCCTCTTCCTAGAGTTCCCCAGTATGAACCGAGGTTTGGCAGAAAGAGGAATGAAGGATGTGTCTGGAGAGAGAGAGAGAGAGAGAGAGAGAGAGAGAGAGAGAGAGAGAGAG
>JABTXL010003485.1:1570200-1583481 GCA_025134845.1 Neodon shergylaensis | reverse complement strand
AGAGAGAGAGAGAGAGAGAGAGAGAGAGAGAGAGAGAGAGAGAGAGACAGAAAACGCTACATCTTGCCAGCCTCCAGCCCCCAAGAAGGTACAGGCCTCATCTCAACAATGCCTACTCCGACCCCTACACCAAGCCCTTTTTCCTGGCTGAGGGAGGGGACCAAGGTCTTCACTCCGCCGCTGGGAACCGGTCCAGGAACAACAGCGATGACACTCTAGCATTAGACAGGAAGGATGTCTGTGGCTTGTTGCCACCACTCCCCATAATGGAAGAGCCTTCCAGCAGGGAGTACGAGCAAATCTTGAGTACTGGTGATTTGGTCCCACTGGGACTGTGGCCTCCGCATAGCAGGCTGACCAGTTCAGGACCCCTTTCTAGCTAGGGAGAGAGAAAAGGCATTGTGTTCCTCTCTACACCTTGGGCATACATTTCTCTCCCTCTTGCCTGAAGAAGATGATGTGGAATCCAAGATCCGTTTAGAAATGATGGGATTTTCACACCAAATAGAAAAGTTTCCAAAATCTGAGCACTCCAGCGGGCAAAAGAAGGGCCCAGGTGTTGCGCCTCGGTACCCGATTGGGAGATTCAGACCAGCCCCAGACTTAATTTCGTAATGCACCTGAGATCCTAGGATGCTCCTCTGCACATCAGGCTCTGGGGTCTAGAGCAAGGACGAGCCCCTCCTCCACTTGAGGGACTGGAGGTCCCCAGGCGCGGCCATTCCCCCACCCAATCTCCCAAGACAGAAGCTTTTCCTTCCTTCATTACCTCACTGCCTCCTTCCCTTGACGTCAGCCTCCCGGAGCCGAGTGGCGGGAGGATGGGGAAGGGTTTGGGGCAGTCGGTGTCAGGATCCCTGCAGTACGGGGGGGGGGGGCGGAGGTGGAGCGGTGAGGTAATGCGCACCCAATCCTCTGCAGTCAAGACCGGCGCAAAGCCACCTTCTAGCGGACCCGGACCGGTGTGTGTGCTTCGCAGTTACTAAGCAACCCTATCTGAGACGCGGGATGCCGGCCAAGTTCACCCAAAGTTGAAGAATAAATTTGGGGGAGAAACGGTGGAGAGTGGAACTTAGAGACCAGAGAAGGGGGAGGAAGCAGAGCTTTGTTGAGGGAAAATGTGTGTGTGTGTGAGTGTGTGTGTGTGCGCGCATGTCTCCCTGATCACCTTCTCAAAGGGTCTCGCCCCAGAGCTCACACAAGGCTGCCCCAAACTACGTCCACAGAACCCTGGCACAGGCCAAAACACTAGAGGGGAAGGGTTAGAGGAAGGACGTGGCCCACATTAGGCCCACTGGCCCCTGTGGCCTGTTGGTGCGGAAGGCTTTAAACAAAAGGATGCAGTGGGAAAGAACTTGGTCTCCAATTTTTGGTCCTGGGGAAGTTAAAGTGCTCCCAGAAAAGACTATTCAGAAATAAATCATGACCGGGTATGGTGACCCACGCCTTTAAATCTCAGAACTCGGAAGAGAGAGACAGGCAGATCCCTGAGTTCGAAACCAGCCTGGTCTACAGAGAGACTACCAGTACAGCCATGGATACAGGGAACAATTCTGTCTCGAAGAATCAAAGAAAAGAAATAACCCGAGAAGGCCGCAGCTTCCTTTTTTATCTCCAAACATGAAGGTCTTCATTTATGTGTAAAGCAAATTTATATCCAAAGCACCTGCTTTGAGTGTCTGGGTCGGGTACAGGCTTTCTTCGCCTCCAAGACCCTTCCGCAGTCAGCGATGGTCAGGGTCTAGCATTTCCTCACCGCCCGCTCACTGGACCTCCAGGGTCACCACAAGGCACCTTCTTACCTGCTGTAGGGCGTCCTCAGCAGCAGAGCCTGGCTGCCTGTGCAGCTGTCCGAAGGGGTGTGGCAGCCATACACCGGGGGCGGCACCGAATATTGCTGCTCGCCTGCCAGAGAGCCAAGGACAGCAGTGAGCGGGACACGAGAACGTGAGGCACAGGCAGGAGTACTAGTGCGGGGGTGGGGAGGGGGTGGGGAAGAGCGTGCTGAACTTCGGACAACAAGGGGCCTGAAGCCAGCCCTGGGACAGCTCTCACTTTAGGTTGCGTTGCAGTCACTGTCTGGCATTGGTTGCCTTGTTTGAGTGGCACTTTCCCGTAACTTACTTGGAATGGAAGGAGCTTCCATCTTTTAAATAGAGTAAAGCCAGCTATTATTTCTAGGATCCCTTTAGCTACCCTCTATTCCCTTCCCCAGTTTGCTAAGGCTTAGGAATCCGGTAGGAAGGGGTGAAAGAATGAAGGCAGCGGGTAAAGACCCGCATCTTTCCCATCCACTTACCCAGAGAGCCCTGCTGGCTCATGGGGTCCTCGTGTTTGAAGGAATGGTTGGGAAACTGCGCCGCGTGGTGCGAGGGCGTGTGGCCATAGCTGGGCGCCCCGTCGAAAGTGACTGTGCTGTATCCTGAGAACCGGCAGAAAGAAACACAGAGACAGTCAGGCTCCTGAAAAGGCAGGAGCATTGGTGCGACTTTGGCAGCGGGTACCTGATTCCAGAATTCGCAGTAAATATTTCCCATCCCTCCGTCTAGGACTTCAGGCTTGAAGCTGGGACCAAACTCTGTGATGTAACCTTATCCCACCCCTTTTCCCAACTAAAATCCCAAGCTCCCCAATTCTTCTGCGCCTCAATTAGGCTCTATCCAGCAATGAATAGAGCCTCCAGCAAGTTAGGTGCAAAAACCGTTGCCCGCCTGGCGGAGAAGTTGTCTTTTTGAAAAACAAACAACGCCGCCGCCGCGTCTCTCGCTCAGGGGCGACTCGGCTCAGAGGACTGAGTTTCCTGCGCTGACCCCGCTTTGACTCAGGGCTGTAAATCAGAACGCGAGCACCAACTTTCATTAATTACTCGGAGGCAGTTCAACGGTCTGCGCTTTAAACGCGGAGAGTAATTACCAGGGCACGTTACCTCTCCGGGAAACACAGCCTTACACCGAGACACCCAAAGCCTTTAGGAAAGCTTGTAGCAGTGGAAAGAAAGGATATCTCCAGTCCTTTTCCCCCTCCCACGCCCACCTGGGGTCCCACTGCAGTACAGACTAACCTTCTTGCCCTACAGACCAGACTGGAGAACCGACTTCTTTTAACTCCCCTTACCTGTCCCTGGGTAGCAGTAGCTCAGTTGCTTGCCTCAGTTTCCCTTCTGAGAAACAGAGGCCGGTGCTCTTTCCTATCACTCAAAGAGATGAAAAGCAATACGTATAGAGTTTTGGAAATCTTAATCTTGTGTGATATTGTTACTAGATTTCTATAATAAACACATATTCCACCTGTGTTTGTCAAAGCTCAAGTTAGTGCAAGAGGGGGCATCCTAAGAATCCTCCCAGGGACTTTATGTGGGTGGGGCCTCCCCCTCCAGTGGTGAGGCTTGGTAGAGGGAGCCCGGACTGGCCGAACAGACTGAAACTTGCTCCCTACTGCGCAGTCTCTAAAACCCGAAAGCTCTTAGGATCAAGGTAAAACTCTTGCACGGTTGACCAAAGCTCTTCTATAAGAGGTCGCCGAGATAATTCACTCAGTACAGAGACAGGAGGGCGGTTATCTCCAACTTCACGCACTACCCAAAGGAAAACCCGAGCTTCTATCGGGATCACTCCAGAGCAGTAAATAAACACGATCCAGGTTGAGGTGTACACAGAGAACGGAATGAGGCATCGTGGGAATTGCTAGTTACACGGCCTGGGAAGGAAGTCTTGAGTGCCCCAGAGCTCTGGTTAGCGAATGAGGAATCAGCCTGCTTCTCAACCTGGGTGAGCCCAGAGTGCCTCATTTTTCTTCCTGTGAAGTGGAGAAAGATAATCCCCAACCCTAATAGCTCTTGGGCGTGGATCAATAAGTACATTTGGCCTTCCAGAGACTTCCTTTCGAAAGAAAAGGCCTGGTCCCACTTGAGGCTTAAAGCTTACAAACGAAATACGGGTCTAGGCACCCACCCGAGTTTTCCCAGAGAAATGAGGAGTCTGTGAAAAAAGGGCTTAAACAAAAACAAAAAACAAAAACAAAAAAGGGCGAGGGAGGAGGTAACAATAAAGAAAGTTCTCTAAACGAACCCTTCTCCATTTCTGAACGAAGCAGCCAAAGACCTAAGTCACGCACAATCTGAGACCCGAGGCTCAACCGCTGGTAGCGAGAGCAGCTGGGGCCAGGCTGGGGTCCTCGGCTCCGGCTCCCGAACTCCGACTTGAGAATGCGGGGGTCCGGCAAGGCTCCCTACCCGCCTAGCCGTAGTAGATGAGACCCGCAGACCTCGGCGGGCAGCAGCAACCTTGAGCCCCTCCCCCAGGGCTCCTGGGAGGGGCAGCGGTGAAAGCGGTGGGACCGTCGGAGGGAGAGCTCTTTTAATTAGAAGCTTATCTGAGCCGGGGCTGATTAGGAACCCTCTGTACCCGGACTGAGCTGAGCCCAGCTCGAAGAGGGCGGGAGTCGGGGCCGGGGGAGAGACTGCTGACTCTGAGAAGTATCAAGAGTATTCAAAGGGTTCTTGTCCAAGCCTTGGAGGGAGAGGCCCTCGAAGCCAAGGTATCCACTTTCCCACGTTTGGTCTGGACCAGGGAGGGGAGAGCAACCTTGACATCGCGGGAAGGAGAGTAGCGCCCTGAGCTCTCCTCCTCCCCTGCCTCTACTGCGGAGGAGCCCGGAACAGCCTGGCCCTGAGGAGAGTAGCGCCCTGAGCTCTCCTCCTCCCCTGCCTCTACTGCGGAGGAGCCCGGAACAGCCTGGCCCTGAGAAGCTCAGGGGGAGATTCTACAGCGGGATAAGCCTAGAAGGTGTTCGGGAAAACGAAGCTGCCGCGGGATAGATGAAGTCCTCACTCCCACCCAACTACTGTCTTTGATGTGACCGGAGGGGGGCGCTTTTGGCCCCATCACAGCTGGTCCGATGAGCTTCGGAAGGGCAGTGATCCCCTGGGCCTACGCTCACCCTGAAGTGTGCACTAGAGGGCCTGGGGGCGGGGTAGGGGTCAGAAACTGACTGACAAGCCCCCATTGGGTCCAGACTAGGAAAATCCTTGTCCTCAATCCTCGGTCCTGACAGACTTTCCAATCATCTCACGCTCATAATTTGTCAGGGCCTATTCAACTGGGCAGAGAAAATCCATTTCAACCACGAGCCAAAATTTCTGGGAGAAAACAGGAGAGAAAAAAAATGTGGTTCAAGACCTAGCTCTGCCAAGACCTAAGAGGCCTCTTGAGTCTAATCTCCTAGTGCCTGGATTTCGTCGTAAAGTTCTAAAAGGCTCCTTCCTTCGCTCCCAGGCTATGCACTTCTTGTAAAGGTGTCTGTAGCCGTTAGCTGTCTATAGTCAATCTACACCAAGTAAGGTTTTGGTGTTTGCTCAATTATTTAGACGATTAGGACAACGGCTTTATAAGAAATGGAGGGGGGGAGGGTCCTTACGAAATTGAGGAAGGGATGAATGAGCGCCATAGTTGGGCTCCGGGGTTTGCGCACAGGTCAATAGAGACAGCATGAGTTCTTCTCCACAGTGGAGCCGTTGGAGTCTGAGCAAAGCACGCTGATGCCATTCTCACATTTCCCGCGACAGCTGGCACCTCCTAATCAAAACCCCAAACTAAATACCACATTGTTGAAACTATTCATAGGAACTCCAAAAGTAAAAGTAATGAATATTCAAAGAATCTCGAACCTCGGACCTCAAGGGTCAGCTCTAGTTGACCACAGGAGTTGGGGCAGGAATGGGGGAGTTTCCCCCACTTCAGCTCCTAGCAGCAGCTGAGGGAGCCCATAGACTGTACCTGTACAACCCACTTGCTTTAACTAGAAGAGAAAAAGGTGAGTTTCCTGACAGGAACCTGCTTCCAGGTTGTGACCCTTCCCTGAAGACATCCCCACCAGCAGCCTTTTGGTGGATTTGAGAAGAGCAGAGCATGGTGGTGGGGGGGATTCACCTGCTGGTCCTGGGCTTCAGCTCCTAATTCCTTTCTTCAGTAGCAGCCAGAAGGGTCTACTCCAGAAGAATCTAGACGCCCACCCCCCCCAAGAGTAATGGTAATGCCCTCGGGCTTTAAATTCTGAGTCCCACCCACCTTCTACTATGGGCTTCTACTGGACTTGCAGTGCAGAATGCTAAGCACGCCCCCCCTTCCCATGCACTCAAAGCAGCAATGCCTAGAAGAACTAAAAAAGATGGTGGCATATTAGTATTTGCTCCCCAGAGGAATAGGTCAGTGAGTCCCTCCAAGCAAGCATGCTCACTGAAGTCGCACACATGCCTGACAGTGGCACAGTTTCTGACCCAGGGAGCTTTGGGAGGGCTGTGTGTTCTGTATTTAGAGCCCCATCAGGCGTCCTTGTGTTTGGCGTGTAACTTTGGGCCTAACCCATGTCAGCTCTCCTCTTAGGCGATCAGCAAACTGACCTGGAGGTATGCCAACAGTAACACCTGCCTTCTAAAAAGTGATGGCGAGGGTCTGAGAGCCTCGGCAAAGACACCGAGTTCTTCCAACTGACTTGTACAAAACATCAATTTCATTTATGAAAGATCTAGAAGGAAGGGACCCCCTAAGTCTGCTCCAGGTGGCTCCTTGAATTCAGGAGCTCCCATTCTTCAGTGGTTTCGGTTTCGCTAGAGCTTCGGGTGGTCAAGGTGCTGCAGGGTGGGTTCTGAAGGCCCGGAGAACCCTCCCACATCTCGCACCTCCCGCAAGCAGTACCGGCCCTGCTTTCCCCTTCCCACATATTTCAGAAACACCCAGACCAAGGACAGAAGAATTGCTGGTTCGAGAAAACCATCCGCCTCTGTGTTAGTAAATGTTTTTCCAAAACATTTTATCAAACCAAATTAGATTCCCAACAGAAAAGAAATCAAATGAGAACAAACGAAAAGTACAGTGGCTCAGCAACCATGGCTCCTCCAGGGTGCTAATGAAGGAGAGGTGTGGGGGAGCCTGTGAGAGTTAGAAAATAGACGTATTGCAAGCAAGATCCTTTGCACATTGGCTCAAGATCGCCAATACACTTGCTCTTGTTCCAATGTCCCAAGTCTTACAAACCTTCCCCAACCTAACCTTCGTGTATGTGTGTGTGTGTGTGTGTGTGTGTGTGTGTGAGAGAGAGAGAGAGAGAGAGAGAGAGAGAGAGAGAGAGAGAGAGAGAGAGAGAGATTAGGAGCATCCGAGGAGCCCAAAAGGAAGGCCACCACCTTTTCCTAGACTCTCCACGGATTTGGTTCCTTATCGGTTGGAGTCGGACCAGCCAGGCTTTCTTCCACTCCCGCCGCCTGCGTGGCCCGTGACTTTGCGTGGCCTGGAGAAATTCCTACAGTGCTGACATGGTCCCTCAAATGTTAAACCCTAATTCCAAAGCTCCCTTCTGCTTTTGGTGGGCCTAAAGTGAGCCAGCGCATATAGAAAACGGGAGGTTCTTCGGATTTGGGCCTGTCAGAGGCATCACAAGGGGATCCCTAAACGCTGATCTGACTCCAGTGTCTTTTAAGTCCGTCTGCCCTAGACGTCTAAAAGGGCTGGTGCCTGGTGATAATTTGGTGAGGCACCAGACATTTCCCCAATATAGATCCACACGCTACAACCAGTCCCCTCTTCCTCTTCCCATGGAATTCCGGAATCTCTCAGGCACCCTGGGACCCTAGATGTCCTCCCGGGTACTGCGAACTATCGGACTCTGGAGTCATGTTCAGCAGTGTGTGTGTGTGTGTGTGTGTGTGTGTGTGTGTGTGTGTGTGTGTGTGTGTTAGCACTTCACAGAGTCCACGGTCCCCTGTCCAGGCACCCATTACTTGGACTCCTTGGGAAGGCAGTTGGGATCTGGAAGGAACAGCGGAGAGAAGCCGCCTAGGACTAGGACTCCAAGTGGCGGCAGTGAGTGCAGGGCGGGCTGTCCGGACTCCTTACCTTGGTTGCGGATAGTGGGCTGGCTTTCCAGGCAGCTGGGCAGGTAGGGCGCATTTGGGAACATCCTGGCCTGGCCGGAGGACGCCTGGCTGGGCGGAGGAGGACCGAAGGGTCCGTAGCGACAGGCCCCGGCTGTACCGGTGAACTGGCCAGAGAAGTGCAAAGTGAAGGCGCTCAGACATTGCTCCTCGTGCGGCTCGGCGCCGCCCCAGCTGGGCTCCTGTTTGATGAAGGAGTGGGGTGGCGGCGGAGGTGGCGGCGGAGCGGGCGGAGGCGCGGGACCGCCCAGCGACCCGTAAGCCGAAGCACCCGGAGGCGCGAAGTCCAGCACCGGCGCCCACTGAGCAGCGCCGCTCACAGGGAGCCCGCAGCCGCCGCCGCTGCCCAGCGAGGACACCGCGGGCAGGAGCGCGTTCAGGTCCCGCACGTCGGAACCCATCAGCTGCGGTTCGGACCCGGACGGCCCTCCGCTCCTACGATTCTGCGGACTTTGGGCACTGGACTTGGCCCAGGTGCTGCGGGGGCCTCGATTCCCCGGCTGCTCCTGCTGCTGAAGACGCCCGGGCTCTCGGAGGAGCGTGTGCTGAGACACCGGCTCCGGGACACACGTGGAAGCCGACTCCTGCGACAGGAGGAAGTCCAGGATCGCGGCGAGGAGGCGGCGGGCCCGGGTTCCAGGGCTGCCGTCCTCGTTCTGGGTGGGTGGGTGAATGAGTGGGTGGGAGGGAGGGCGGGAAAGGGAAAGGGGGAGAAGGCAGGCGATCCGGTTGCGGAGAGCCCCCCCGGGTGTGGGCGCTGCCTTGAACTCCTTACCCCAGCTGCCTGGCTGCCCCCAGCTTCCCAAAGCTCAAATAAGAGGGGCCGGCAGCGGGGGAAGGAGGAGGAGCCAGGATGCTCGGCCGCTCCATTCACACAGCAGCCCTAGCCTGCCCCGGCAGCACGCCGCTCGTCCGGGGTACTCGTAGCGGGGGTGTGGGGCGGGCCCGAGGGAGCGTTCATCTCAGAGACACCCTCCTCTAGTCTAGCCCACCACGTGCTCTCAGCTGGCCTGTGTAGTAAACCTCCCCTTGCCTTCCCGGCTGGCCTTCCCGAGTGTGGGCGCTTTAAGGCAAGGCGTTCTAGGTAAGCAATGTGTCCCCCTCGACGCGTCGTCGGTTCAAGGTGGGAGTAGAGACTGGGCTGTAATTCAGAGAGGGTGGGGTGGAGGGAGGGGCAGGTGGGCTCCAAGAGGGCGGGAACCAGAGGACCCAGAGATCTCTCCTGAGTTCTGAGGAGGATAAACCAACTTTGAGTCTTGTGCCCGCCCACATCCAGAACCCTGGAGCCTAACCTCGGGGTCACTTTAGGAGGTCGGTTCCTATGGGTTCAAAGGTTGAGATTCAAGGTGAAATTGTTCGGGATGGTAATTGTGAAGTGTGACGTCAGTCGTGACAAGCAGGACGGTTTCAGTTGTCTGGTAATTAATTCTTTGGTGAGGTTGGAACCCGGAAGGCAGTTGCTGTCTGCCGAAAGTCTGCGTAGACAGCACTTACCCGCCCTTTCCAGCAACGAGTAGCTGATAGACCTTATCGCCGCTCGGGGAAACCGCGGCTGATTTTTGTTGTTGTTTGTTTTTCTGTGGTGGTGTTCTTGCAGAAATGCCGAGAACCAGCTCGGATTCTGGTGCGAACGCTCTGGGGCCACGTTGTGAAGGAATGGGAACGGACAGGCTGTGGCCAGGAAACCAAAGGGAGAGTGTGATCCAAAGCTACTTGGCCAAGCAAGGCTTCCTCTAGTGTTGAGAGGCCCATTACCGACCTGCGGTGATTGATCAGGGGCTACAAACCAGTTGGGAACGCTCCACTGGCCTGTGGCTATGGAGTGTTCGCACCACTGGGAGAATTCCCAGAGAACGGCTTCTCCGAAACAACCCTTCCCTCCACCTTTTAGCCGTTTGGGACTCCCTTGCCTTAGAACAGGTGTTTGGGGGTTAGTTTGGATTGCTTTAGGTCTTCTAAAATAGTGGCATCTATGGGGTGGGAGACAACCTGTGAACAAAGAGAAGCCCGCGGGTCGCTGAGTGAAGTGGGTTTCAGGCAGACTCCGGGAGTCTTGGAGGCACCGGCATGGCTCGGTCAGGGACTGCCAGGCGAGGGGAGGGAAGCGGCCGGCTGTACTTGGGCTCCCAGAATAGGGATGAGGCTCGAAACTTTCCAACAAAACCTACTAAGCAGAACTCAAGGATACTGACTACGAATACGAAGAAACCAAGAGTTTCAATGGTCTTAGTGTATTCTCCAATTGCTGCACGTTGGTTTTAATTCGCATAGATTCATAAATTCAAAATCGCCGGGAATTATGATTTGGAACCCGGAGTGTCCGTGGGCTCAGAAAGTATTGCCATATGCAATGACCCACACCTCTTGGGGTTGCACAATCTGTATAGGTAAAGAAGATCCCAAGGGAACCGTTGCTACCCCTTCACTTTCACCGTGGTAAACCCTGCGCAACCTGCTTTGGAATTTTCACTGACTTGTGATAGATCAGACGCTCCCTCCTCCTCCTCCTCCTCCTCCTCTTCCTCCTCCTTCTTCTTCCTCTTCCTCTTCCTCCTCCTCCTCCTCCTCCTCTTCCTCTTCCTCTTCCTCCATCTTCGTCGTCTTTTTCTTCTTTTAAAGAAATGCAGGGCCCTCAAAACCAGCTTCTCCCTACACCCTGCCCTGTCTTCCATTCTCTATGCCTAAACATGTAACAGGGCGCAGGACCATAGTTCTTTTTGGCGGAGACAGACCCTTTGCGACAAAACTCCCCAAGTCAAGTTGACCCTGCCACCCCACTCCCCTGGCCCCTTCCCCTCCTCCTGGCCTCTTATTTCTACTTCGAAGTCATTTTCCTTAACTTGAACTCCTAGGGAATGGAAGCCCTTCACGAAGAGCTGGGGTTTCATTACCGAAGGGAAACTGAGCTAATTTTCTCTTTTAGTCGCCTGCAGATTTTCGCGGGGAGGAGGTATGGATGTAAGCGGTGTGTAGAGAGGCCATTTGATGTGAGCTCCGGAATAAGAAAGGACACACCTCTGCCTCCCTGTTTAAATTTTTCCGTTGTGCCTGGGGGTGGGTTGTTGAGAAAGAGGTGGCATACAGATACAGACCCGCGGAAAGTTTTTTGATCTCCTCTGTCATTATTTTTCCCAAAATTTTTGAGAGAGAACCCAGGCGATGTACGATTAGTTCTTCATTTCAACCCTAAGGTACTCTCTCGCCCTAACTTCTCCCAGCATGAAAGCGGTGGAAAGTTCCCAGCCGAGCGGGAAGGGGAAGCTGCATCGCAGGTGGAGGCCCTCTGGTTAGATTGGACACACCTGAGATACCCTCTCCCACCCCATGTCTAGAAGCCCAAGCACGGTAAGCCAGTACTCTGGCACTAGCAACCTTTGGGTCCTAGGAGATCCCATTCCTCCCACATTCCACCTTTCTCCTCGGGGTAACCGTTTTTTTACCGGAGTTCTGAGGTTCCCCCAACAGATGCCATACTACATGGACTTGGGTGACCTGCGCAGACTGTGAGATCTACAGACAGCCTGGCCAGGGGGTGTCGCACCTGCTGCCCACCCCGAACCTCCTTCACCGGGGTTCCAGAAAAATGAAGGGCCCGGAGAACTATGAGTTTCCTATGCTCTTTCTTTTTCCCACCACAATGGCGCAAAGACTCGGGCCTGGGGAGGATCGCGTTCTGAACTGTCTGTCCTTAGGTAAAGCCTGCGATTCAACTCAAGCCAGCTGAGGAAACTGAGGCGCAACCGAGGTAGGAAAAGCAAGCTGCTGTGGTTTGGAGCAAGGATTGGTGTCTTGGAGAATGCGATCTCACTGTCATCCGTAACCAACAGTTTCATGGGACCACATGAGTTCTGTAATATTTTTGAGCCTCCATTTCCTTATTGGTGGTCAAAGGAGAAAATATTGAGAGTAGCAACCCACCTTTCGGGGTTGTAGATGAATCATATAGGAAGGTAGTGTTCTATTTGCTCTAAAACCTCTGGGCTTTGAGACTGATTTTGTACAAAGACGTATACAAAGATTTTTGGTCAAGCTTAAGCAAAACCAGAACTTTCAATATCCGATTCGTTCAGGAGTGGTTTAAACCACTGTCTCTGCTTCCTTAGTACTGCTGGACTATGGAAGACAAGAGAGACCTTGGCGGTCTATGTGGCTTCAATCGTGGACAAAGTGTACCCATCTCGTCTTAGACGGCGCATAATTATTACAAGATTAAAACATCGCATCTAGGTGAGGTGGGGAGCCAAGATCTTTCATCCCAGGGCTGTCAACTGCGTCTGCCTGAGTTCAGAGCCCAGCCGCTGCTGTGGCCCCAGGGACTAGCACGCACGCCAGGGCCGCGATCCGGCTGGTCACTCGGCGGCTGTTGACAATTGAATAAACAGCCGAAGCCCTGGGATCCGTCAAGTTCTGAAGCCGCCTGCCCTCACCCAGGACCAGAGAATGGCGTGAAGGGTGGCCCGACCTCCAAGCTACTAATCATCTCAGCCGCTGCCCTTGGGCCGAGTGTCCTGAGCCCCAAGAGCAGGACAACAGCGCTCTCCTTCCCAGCGTTTCTAAGACAGCAGTCTGTCTACGGCTGCGGGGAAGGCGCCTAGAGCGCAGTTTCCGGACTGGCATAGTTGGCAAAAACCATAGCTTCATTTTGCAAATAAAAGAAAAACGTAAACATCGCAGGAACTTTTGTGACACAACCCACCCTTAGGCTTCTTTCATTTGAAAATTGTCTCGATTCTTTATTTACTTTTTTTTTTAACCAACCTCACATCTGGGCTTTGAACTATCCTCCCTGGATTGGTTAAGGGGCTAGAACCGCCTAGCGCTGCCTGGTGCGAGATGCAAAATTTGCCCTTTCCCCCAGTTCGTGGTGCCTAAATCCAAAGTGTTTTGACGCCACCAGTTCCCCAGCTTCCAAAGAGCCCCCAATGAGAGGATTCAGCAGTGCAGCCTCTATTATTATCCCGTAAATCTTTTTAAATTCTGGAACTAATTATCTAGAGGATATGTCTCAATTTGTTCTGCATTAATGCCACAGTGGGGATGGAGACCAGGCCGTGGCCAGAGCAGATATGCAAGCCCATGAAATTGATGAACTGAGAGGTGCTTCCAGTCCAGAGCGCACCATCTGGAATTCCAGTCTGAGGTTACAATTAGAACTCCTGACCCCAGATTCAACTTTGCAAGCAATGGGAAGAAGTGGGGGGGGGGGAGAAGAGGAGAGAAAGGAGGAGGAGGAGGAGGAGGAGGAGGAGGAGGAGGAGGAGGAGGAGGAGGAGGAGGAGGAGGAAGAAGAAGAAGAAGAAGAAGAAGAAGAAGAAGAAGAAGAAGAAGAAGAAGAAGAAGAAGAAGAAGAAGAA
>JABTXL010003485.1:1512816-1570190 GCA_025134845.1 Neodon shergylaensis | reverse complement strand
AAGAAGAAGAAGAAGAAGAAGAAGAAGAAGAAGAAGAAGAAGAAGAAACCAACTTATTCGACGACACCTGTTTTTAAAGAAAGACTTAAACTCTTCCCATCTGAGAAAATTCTTTCAAAGTACTTGTTTCTGCGTTTTTAACCTCTTCCTTATAGGCAGGATTTCGCCTTGTCCCCTTCCCTCCGGGCTACACTCTGCCACTTTTCTGTCCACGGTGGATTTCACTAGATGGGAATGAATTATTTTTCAGAAAATTAGCTTGGTAAATCTAAATATTACATTGTGATTTCCCTTTGATAAGTAGCATAATTACACGTGAACTAGGAGCTCTCTCTCTCTCTCTCTCTCTCTCCCCTCCCTCCACGGCCTTTTCTTCAGCTTAACTTTAATCAGAGATTTTATTTGTGTTGTAATTTTATTTGAGTTCTAAATCCAGTAGAACAATTTCTTCTTCCCGTTTGTAATGTGCTCTTTTATTTTTCTCTCACCTTGACTCCCTGAAGAATTGAAGGACCAGGCAGTACTGGGGAATCTGTTAAATTTATTAGCATAAATGCCTAGACAAAAAGAGTTATAAATCATTCTGATGGATTAAGCCGTAAAGTATTCCAATGAAGTCAGCCCCTTGCCAGGGCACTGGTATAAATGTTCATATAAAACACGGTATCCCTACTCATACTCAGCCTAGTGCATGATGTAAGAATATGCAAATGCTGAATTCGGAATATGGAAGGTTGTAAGGAGGCAAGGGTTTAGCCTTGTTTGGGCTTCTGGTCTGTGACAGGGATAGACAGTCTGCACTTCAGTCTTCAACAGAGTTGGGTTTTCGATTTTTGTTTGTTTAGGGGAGGGGCGTGTAGAAAAAATCTACAAGATATGTTAGTAGGGTGGGAAGTGCAGAGGGGAAAAAGAATCAGTGTTTTCCTAAGATCATTCAGCTTCATAAAAATCTATTAGAAAGGGCCTGGTGCTTCTGCAGGTAACAGTTAGCCTTCAGGGAAGAGCCACCTGGGTCTCTCTGTGCTCCTCTAGCCAGAAGAGGGGTCTGTTCACTGGAGGTGGGTGAGGAAGGAGTGGTGGGGGTGTCAGGAAGGGAGACTGACGGAATTCTTAGCGGAAGTGTACCAAGACAGAAATCAGACACACTGAGCCAGCGAGAGGACTTAGCTGGGCGAGGTCCTTAGTGCCAAGCTTGGCAACCTGAGTTCTGTCCCTGGAATGCGAGGAGAAAACCAACTCTGAGAAAGTTGTCTGACTTCCGCACACAGGTGCTGTGGCATGCACCCACCCCGCCCAACACACACACACACACACACACACACACACACACACACGATTAAATCATCTTTTAGTAAACAAACAGTTCAATGAGCCAGCTGAGAAAAGTGTTCTCAAGATTTTCTTTAAATCAAGTTGTTACCAGAAAAAAAAGGGACACTCCCATCCATCCTCAAAGATGTGTGTATGCCCATCTTTCTGGTAGCACCCATTCATGCACCCCATAGTGACTATGCATTGGTACTCGCTTGTCTGCCAGCATTGTAGTAGAGACTTGGAATTCATTAGGACAGGACAGCCCTCGGGGACCATCCGGTCCAGGAGGCTTAACTACTGTAAAGGATCAGGACTGGACAACTGGAACCACCTAGAGCTCTCATTTCACCTTCTGCCCTGCTTGAATGCATTCAGCAAGTATCCTACCCTACTCACAAATAGAGGGGGCTTAAAGGATTTGGGAAACTAAGTCTAGGAAAGTCTCCACACAGCCTGCACAGCCCTGTAGAATTAATAACAGTTACCGAGGTAGAACTAGGGCAAATAACCCCTGTCACCAGCCAAGTGACTCGGAGAGTCACTTAAACCCTGAAAAACTTAGTTTTCCTGTCTTCAAGGTAAAAAAAAAAATGAGATCCTGACCCACTACTGTTGTGAAAAGTAGATGTGGGGAAGGCGTGGCCATTTCTTAGCCCCGGAAAGCCCTCCTGAAGTCTAGCTGTTCTTTATAGAGATGTCTATACTTTGGCCTGCTTTGCTTGTTATTAACTGGCACATTCTAGCTTCGAAGTATGAGTTAGAGCAGAGAAAAAGGCAGGAAGTAAAAACTTTATTAACCTTAGTCAAAAGTGGCCATTTCAAAGGAAACTGAAATTAGTTCTAAAACAGGAAATAGAGGGCTTTTATTTCCAAATGGGTAACTCCAAGACTAGAAGGTCACATAGTCCTGTAAGAGCTGGGGTTGCATTGACTCTATAGTCAGACATCAAGTGCGACTGGCATGTCCACAATAATAAAGAATTCAGAGCCAGGTATAAAAACAGGAAATGCTAGACCTGCCTCTGCCAGTAGTCAAGACCTTGAGAAGCCGATGAAGGGCCCTCCTATTTCAACACTGTTATCTGTAAATGAGAGTGATGATAAAAACCCAAAGTGTTAGACAGTGCAGAGGTCCAGCATCTGCCGCATGTGGGCATGAGCAAAAGAAAACCACGTACTACACGTGTGCGCGCGCGCAGTGCGCTCACCCGCGTGCATGTATGTGGAGACACGAGGTCCACACTGCCGTCTTCTTTGGCCACTCCCCACTTTATTTTTGGAGACAGGGTCTCTCCTGAATGGACATTCAGTGAGTCAGCTAGAATAGCTGACTGGCTCTGGGGCTCTACTGTCCCACCCCAGGACTAGCGTGACAGGCATGCCTCACGGCGCCAGGCTAGTTTACACGGGTGCTGAGAATCGAAACTCAGGTTCCTTGTGCTTTCCCAGGAGCCCTTTACCGAGTGCGCCATCTTCTCAGACTCGGCCATTGCGTCTCTAGACCTGAGCATGGTGCCTTCCTCACGAGACAAGCGAAAGAGAACATACCCGTGACTTTTCCGAACACCCAAGTGGGTGTCACCGTGGCTGGGATAGTGATCCTTCTTGGGCCATCTTCTTTCTGAAGCTTAGAGTCTTCCACTAACAGATTTTTACCATGCCAGGCCCTGTTAAATCTGAAACAGCAGGTCTTTCGGGCCAGGGTTAAGTCCTCCTACGCTCCTACTTCCTGACTCGGGGTGACGTCCATATTCTCAGAACCATCA
This sequence comes from Neodon shergylaensis, assembly GCA_025134845.1. Taxonomy (NCBI): domain Eukaryota; kingdom Metazoa; phylum Chordata; class Mammalia; order Rodentia; family Cricetidae; genus Neodon; species Neodon shergylaensis. The sequence goes on along the minus strand of JABTXL010003485.1, from coordinate 1,567,110 downwards.
CTGTCCTGACTCTGAACAGGAGTGGATGATAGAACCGCTCCGTAGACTTCTTTAGAACAAATTAATACAGCCATGAAAAAATCGTTATGATTTGTTTATACTTTTTACACGATTCTTAGCAAAGGAAAAAAAAAACTAACAAATGATAATTGAATGATGGAACAAATGAGTGAAGGAAAAGAAATCAGGCAATAATCCTAATGTTCATGTACATTAAAAAATGTACAAAGTGCTTGTATGTTGCCTGGCATATTAATAGACTGCTAATAACTGATAGTCACCAAGCTTCCAGTTTGGCGAATGAGACGGTAACCTTGACCGAAAAGCAGTCGGCCGGCTGCAGCCTGAATGACAGCCTCCCAGAAGCCGTGTTCTGTGCCTCGCAAGCACACATCCTGACCACGCACAGAAGTGAATGTCATCTCCCTTATGCTTTCCGTACCACCTCGAAGTCTCAGTCTTTCATGTATGAAAACTTGTGCAGTCCTGTCCAGGCACTGGCTGAGTTTCGGTCTATTGACTTCCCATTGCCATTGCTATTTATAACTGAAGAATACCCAGCACCGATGGGGGAGGCTGGCAACCCCAGGTTTTCCCAAAGAAGCAGGAAAGTGTTTTCAACAAACGCAGAGAAAAAGCAGTTCGACCCTCTTCCTGGAACTACCTCATAACATTTATTAATAGGTTCTGTAAACAAGTGTAAGCACGGTGTCAGCTTGCTGGTCAAGAATTAGAAACATTTATGAGAAGCGACTGAGGAAAAACAAGACAGAGTCATTTTGGAAACCTAACACTACTCTTATCCAAGACTCCGTAAACACAGTGCAGGGGCCTCCTCCTGTGATCACTCTACCAGATCTGAGACCCCTCCCGTCACTGCAGAAATCGCTTCCAAAGCCCAGCATGTTCTCCTCTGCTGATACAGAGGCTAATTATAAAATTTCCCAGGAGATAATAAATGTTACACTCCAATCAACACGTGTGATGCAAGATAAATAAGAAGCACATAACTTAGCCGTGGTCCTCTGTGTCGGGTACATATTTGTCTTTAATTATCTCCTACGCAGGAATGGATAGAGATTATCCATTACTGTGATGTTTACTCTATACCTGGGGGATCATTCATTCGGGGCAGGATCATCTCAGTTTGAGCTGCTGTCTAGTCCCGGTTCTTTATAAACTGTTCTTGTATTTTCATACCCTGGCTTGGGTGGTATACACCATTTACTTAAGACTTTTTATTTTATGCCTGGCATGCAACAGCATGCCTTTAATCCTAGCACTCTGGAGGCAGAGGCGGGCAGATCTCTGAGTTGGGGGCCAGCCTGGTCTACAGAGTGAGTTCCAGGACAGCCAAAGTTATACAGAAAAACTCTGTCTTGAAAAACAAAACAAAACAAGAAAGGAACGAAGGACAGAAGGAAGGAGAGATGTCATACAAGAACCAAACTGCATAAGGGCAGCATTTGCTCTTAAAATGTCAGACTCTCTGTGTGTGGCTCCTCTTTCCTATTACACATAGAAAGTATGGCCGGGCAGTGGTGGGGCACTGCTCTAATCCCAGCACTTGGGAGGCAGAGGCAGGGGCAGGCAGATCTTTGAGTTAGAGACCAGCCTTGTCTACAGAGTGAGTTCCAGGACAGCCAGGGGTTACAACAGACAAACCCTGACTCAAAAAAAACCCAGCAACTTTTTTCTTTTTTACTTTACAAGGAAGGAAATCTTAAGCAAACCATTAGCAAGGGTGAAAGACCAAAGTTAAGTGGGGCTAGTGAGATGAAAAGATTGTCTCATATTAAAATATTTTAAAAAATCAAAGGATGAAAATAGTTAACATAATCAAACAGAAAGACGTGGGCCTAAGTTTCCTGACAGCCAAGCAAAAGAAGGAAATACGGCTCTCGTTTTGTAACAGAAGCGAGAAACCACAATTTTTTTTTCAGCAGATTGAAAATTTTCTGTCACTAAAACTCTGGAAAATCACACACTGGACTTCCTATAGGACAGCAGTTCTCAGTCTGCGGGTCACAACCCTTTTGGAGTTGCATATCAGGTATTTCCATTACAACTCATGACAGCAACAAAGCTATGTTGTGAGATAGCAAGGAGAATAACATTATGGTTGGGTCATCACAACATGAGGAAGTGTTGAGGGGTCGCAGCTTTAGGGAGGGTGAGAACCACTGCTCTAGGACCACCAGGATCTTCAACAAGCATGGTTTAAAGAGTCTCTGCTTGGGGATTCCCTCCTTCAACCCAGGCAGAATCAACCGATCCTCATTAGCTAATTTGTAGAAATTCCCAATTGGCAATCTTAAAATGCATCTTTTGTTCTTAATCATCAGATAGCTGAACATGAACCTATGTATGACTACAGACTGATCCCTGTCTCCAAAAATCTAGGAAGAACCAAGGAGCTCTCACAGGCAAGGTTTCTTAGCTGACCATTTGCTCCCCAGGGAACATCTTGCAGTACCTAGGGCAGTGGTTCTCTACCTTCCTAATGCTGCGACCCTTTAATACAGTTCCTCATGTTGTGCTGACCCCCAACCATAAAATTATTTTTGTTGCTACTTCATAAATATAAATTTGCTACTGTTATGAATCCTAATGTAAATATTTTTGGAGATAGAGGTTTGCCAAAGGAGTTGAGACCCACAGGCTGAGAACCCACTGACCTGGAGAATTCTGTGGACAGTAGATGCTGCTACCATCTAGCAGGCAAGGCCAGAAATGCTACTTCACCCTCCAACACAAAGCACAAGGCAGCCATTGAGAGCAAAGAATTGTCAAGCCTAACACATCAGCAGTGCTGAGTTTGAAAATCTGCCTTAGAGTACCATCAGCAAAAGAGATTGCAACATCGCTTTTACCAGGGGTAAAATCGGAAAACTTACGGAAGAGGAGCCTTGGGCCACATCTCTCCTCTCCAATTCCTCCCCAGTGGAGTTGGGAGACGCCTTTCCCAGGCTAAAGAAAGGTTGGTGAAAGAATTAGGGAGATGACAAGAGGCATGGGCTGCTGTTGGATAGAGTCCACAAAGGGAACTGTGGAGACCCTAGTTTAACTAGGAGAGGAGACTCCATGTGGAGCAATATGACAGTCAGAGCCCATATCAACTCAGGGCAGATGCGCCAAGATCCCTAAATACGGCAAGTATGTTTTGAAATCTCACAAGTCAAAGACAGCATAAACTTTCAGGTTCACAAAGATCATCTTTGGCATGCCAGCCTGTGGTGTACATAGATATGTATTTTGCTCCCCGCTCCTCCTCCTCCTCATCATTTCTCACCACTTACATAGTGGAGATTTGTTGTGAGTCCGTTTTATATCACATTAATATTAAAAATGTGTGCCTGCTCTAAAACACAGCCTACGGAGGCACAGAGAATCCTGAACCCTGCTGTTATCCAATGACACGTAGGAATCTCTGGTTAGAAATATTCTGACCCAGTTCCTTGTGGCAGGCTGCAGAGTATCCTTCTGTGGAGTCATGAGGCTCTGTGTGAGGAAAGACTACAAAGCTGAGTCCCTCGATATTAGCCATGTCACCCCTCAAAGTTCAGCCAGGAGTGGGACAAAAACCCTTGTCATCATGCAGACATGTTTACTTAGGGTGTAGGAAAATACTGCTGTTACCCAATTCGGCTTCCCAGTCAGCTCGCTTGCCTGGAGACTTACATTTTTATGTGTTTCTTTGATGATCTACAAATAAATTAGCAGGAGCCACTGAGGTCTGCCAACATACATGCATTGCTAGAGAAATCCGAGATCATCGTAATTTATCATATCCCAATACTCTCTCCTAGAGAACCAAAGAAATATCATGAGCTAGTTTCTGCACCTGACATGTTTATTACCATGTTCCCACCAGCACTTCCTATTGTCCCGTGTTCTCACATATTGTTTTCACAAAGACGTTGAGGGAACCTCAGGCCAGGGAAGAAAGTTTTTATCTCTTGGAAAGGGTGAACCCACGCTAATGGAAGAAAACGATCCATGCAGAGATTTGGAAGGCTAGACTCCTCCAGTGGGTGTGATAAATCCACGGGATCGGAATCCAAAATTTTGTGCTGGGACCTTGGAGTCAGAATGAATAATTGAGCCATCTTTCAAATAAACACAGTGTGTCCTTATTATTATCGGACAAGCAGGGACATCAGTTTAGTCAAGCTGGCCCTGTTTCCGTGAAGACAAGTTTCTTTCTGAGTGCAACCCGGTGTCTGTCACGGAAGGATCTGAGAGGGAAATAGAGCACCCATCCTGACTCTCACTAGGTGTTGTGCTCAGAAAGAAGTTAGAAGGGACCGTGACACCTGCTCACATTGGGATGGCTGCATACGTGGGGTGCCATAAAATGGAGTGTGTGTCGGAAATTCATCCACTGAGCATTTGTGAAAAATGCTTCCTGGAGGTAGCTGGTCTTTGTTGTTTTAAAGGAAGCATCACCCATGTCCTGAGTGTTCACGTGGGTAAGGGGAGTCTAAGCATTGCTAAGGTGTCACTCACCTTTTCCTAACTCAACCTGGCACTTTCTTTGGCTATCTTCCAGTTGAGCGGGATATGGAAAATGCTTTTATTTCCTGACTTGAGTCTTAAGTTTGCAGAAAGTTACAAAATGCAAGAGACTTTTGAGAGCACCCAGCCTCACCCGCCTCCCCACCCCCCATATTATGGGTTGCCTAAGCAAGGCCTGTGAGAAGGAGAACTCATTTCCCTTACAGAGAACATTCCCTTTCCTTGTCAAGTAATTTTTACAGGCCTGGCAACCAAACTGCATGTAATACTGGTTTCTGGATTCTGGTTGTGCTACAGGATTTGGTCATGATTGCGACAGTATTTGATCATAACTGAGGCAAGTTCTCTTATAAGAAGTGTCCTTGGGGACCAGTAAGACAGCTCAGAGTAGGTAAAGACACTTGATGCCCAAACTTTACAACTTGTGTTTCCTTTCTGGAACCCATGGTGGAAGAGAGAACTAATTCTGCAAAGTTGTCCTCTGACCTCCAAACATACATTAATAATAGTAATAATAGTAATAGTAATAATAATAATAAATATTTTAAACAGAAGCATTATAGAAAAATCTTCACTTCCACCAGATCTAGAAATTTGTCTGGATTCTCTTCCGTTCCTCCCTGTGCTATCCAGAGAGAATAAAGACCATTCAAGTTTCACAGAGAGTGTCTCTGAACAGTATGTGAATAACTGGCTAATTACAGTATTGTCGTAATTAGAAAAATGTCATTGCACTTCATGGGGTTACTTCACTAATTTTCTAGAATTAGTCACTGATGCCAGAAGCAGAAGTGGTTCTGGTTTGGAAAGAACTGAAGTGACTGTCTGGTCAAACATGAAAGACCGATCTCCTAAAGTTCCTTGAGTAGCCCAGTTAGAGGAAAATGAGCAGAAAGCCCAGGGGAAGTGGCTCATCTTCTTTTCCCTGTGCTTTGTTGCCTTCTGATGCTGACAAAATTCCAACGGCCTTTGGAGGGAGTGTTACACAGCGTGCAAACAGCATAGACATTTACCAAAGATCGCATCCCAAGACTTAAAACAAAATACAAGAAAAAATTTTTTTTCTCCCAAATCAATTCCCAAAGGACACAAAAAGCATTTCAAATGTGTCCAGTAAGACATTAAAAACCATCAGCCTGGACAGAAGTCAGACCCTTGATTGTTTTCATGTACTCGTGTCAACAAAAAAGGGCGGTTTTCAGAACCACTGCCTTGGCTGCCTTTGGAAGGTCTCTAGAATAAAAGTACTTGGGTGACCCCAGAATTGCTGGGCAAGAGTAGCCAAAGCTGTGGAAGAAGCCGAAAAGGATTTTTTTTTAAAAAAGGCTCATGATGTTTGATGTCAAAACTAAAATACTGCCACATTCAAGACATATTTCTAAGCTGAAGTTTATAAACAGAAACAACCCTACTGGGAAATTTAATGATCCTCTTTAAAGAGTGTTCAGATTTGTCAAAGTATGCATAAACGCACTCCTATGCTTCCCAAATGGCTCGCTGTGGGGCTGCTGCTTTGTGGAGCCAAGATGTGTTTTCCCTCTTCCTCTGTCCTTCCATCTCCCCATATCTTCTTTTTTTATGTAATAATAAATAGTCTTATTCGCTATCTTCTACCGCATGCTCGCGGCTCTCATCCACTCTCTTCTCACAACGCCATTTCAGGAAGGTGTCATTATACCACGTCCTTGACAAGGAAGTCTAAGCCGGGAGACAGGCGTGACCACTCTTGTCCATCCCAAACACAGTGTCGGCAGAGCAGCAACTGTTGGTTTGGACAGAAGATTCAGAATTCAGAATTACGAAAGGAAAGGAAGTGGAGATGACTAAGGTTCAGACATGCGCGTTAGCATCAGCCTCTGGTATCATTCGTCCAACTGTGATCCAGCCAGATCATGACAAGATCCGCAGGCCAATTACTTTGCACTGTGTGGGAATTACAAGGAGAATCTGCTCCTTCAGGAATCCCATGGTGACTCCCCCACCCCCACCCCCATTTCTGAATCATTCTCTCTTCAAAGGAGAACAGGTCAGTTAGTTGGGAATCACCAAGACATAAAACCTGTGTCTGGTTCTGTTTCTTTTTTGAGGCCTGTGGGCCACCAGCCGTGCCTGCCAGGGTTCAGCACAGGAAGAAAGAACATCGTTATCGCTTACCCCAAAGGCATATTACAGAGACATTGATGGAGCATCTTCCTCACTGAAGCTCCCTCTGAACCTTTAAGGCGACAAAAGTACAACTTTGGGCTTTCTTTGGGTCACTCGGCCCTCTGCAGAGCAGACGGGCAGTGGCATGGAGATAATTATAGGAAATAATAACAATAACAACTTTTATAGTGCACTTACTCGGTGACAGTCACTGCACTACATGTGTTCTAAGATTTTATCACTTGGTCCTCATAGAAATGCCAAGTCAAAAGTCATAAAGCCGGGGCTAGGGAAATGGCTCAGTGAACAGACACTTGTCATGCCATCGTGAAGACTTGACTTTGTATTTCTAGAATCCATTTACATGCTGGATAGGAGTCCGGGTCTGCTTGCAATCCCAGCACTTGGAAGGCAGAGGCAGGAGATGCCTGCAGCAAGCTGGCTAGCCAGGCTACCTCTATTGGTGAATTCTGTGTCTAAGAGACTACACCCCAGTGAACAAGATGGAGAGCAACCGGGGAAGACTCCTGATGTCAGCCTCTGGCCTCTACCTACATGCACATGTACACATGTTATACACACCCCACATACATGTGCTCACACACGTATCATCACGCATACACATGAGAAAAAAGTTAAGTCATAAAAACAAGCCTTGTTTTTAGCTGGGTAGTGGTGGCACACACCTTTAATCCCAGCACTCGGGAGGCAGAGGTAGGCAGATCTCTGTGAGTCCAAGGCCAGCCTGGTCTACAAGAGCTAGTTCCAAGCTATCTAGGACTGTTTCGCAGAGAAACCCTGCCTCAAAAAAGCAAAAACGAAATAAAAAACCAACCGTGTTGAGCCAGAGAAGTGATTCGATGGTCAAGTACATGCCTGAGGTCTTAGACTCTGTTCTTCAAATCTCCAATCAGTCAATCAGCTAAATCTCCCCCTTTACATATGAGACATAGAGAGCTTGTCATCTGTCCAAAGTCTTCGGCTGAGATGTGGCAAAGCTCAGGAGGATGTGAGTCTAAAGTAATTTTAACCACTGTGCCATGCTAGAGAAGTAAGTGAAGCCATCCGTTGGTCTTCTAGGCATCCATGTAGGTGAGGGTCCTGCAGGAGACAGAAGCACACTCCAGGAGAGCCACTGAGAGATAGTAGATGTATCGTCTACAGCTTAAAATGTAGGCAAGACTAAGTAAAACCAATAGGGGTGTTAAGTTTCCAGGCTCTGGCCATCAGGGAGCCTGTCCCCATCCTGTGCCTGAAAGAGGAAGCAAAAGAGAATGGAGATGTCTTTCTGAAAGGAAGGCTGACCTTCTGGAATAGGCTGTTATTCTCTTCCTCCTTCTCAGCCAGCATCTACCACACCCAGCATAGGTACATGCCATTTTAAATTCTGTTTTGTTTTTTTTGTTTGTTTGTTTGTTTGTTTTTTCGAGACAGGGTTTCTCTGTGGTTTTGGAGCCTGTCCTGGAACTAGCTCTTGTAGACCAGGCTGGTCTCAAACTCACAGTGATCTGCCTGCCTCTGCCTCCCGAGTGCTGGGATTAAAGGCGTGCGCCACCACCGCCCGGCTTAAATTCTGTTTTAAAATACATTTTTGAGCAATTAATGTTAAAGTCCAATATAAAACAATTCACAATTGAATGATAATTCAAAATGTATTATTTCTTCTCTGGAGCTAAAATGTCCCAGTTATTCTGTCTCTCCTTGAAAATAAGGCCCCAGGCTAACTTTGAACAGTGAGTGTCTTTTTATAACAATGTGAGACCATGACCTCTTTAAAAAATACAAAACAACAACAGAACAAAACCAGGCCTGTCCGATACTTCTCTTAGCAAAATGTTGTATCTCTCCTTAATGGGCTTATTGTTATACATTAAGATAGCTGAGCTGGGAGAAGAGGGTGCCCTCTTCTGGGGCTCGCCATGCAGTGTGCTGTGGCCCTGCAACAGAGTAACTGGTGACAGAAGCTCCCTTGTGAGTGGTAACCTTGCAATGGAGCCAAAGTTGGTTGGCAGCCTGATTTTCACGGTCCGCTAAACACCAAAGATGAGCCTGGCTCCTGGCCACCAAGGCAGTCGCCAAGCCCTGCTTCCATCCACTCAAGGCTGCTCTGACTTTTGATATTTTAAACAATGGAAGTGAAACCACCCCAGTGAAGAGAAAGAACAATGGTGTTTTGACAAATGGAACAAAGACAGACTCTGACTGACCATTCAGGTCAGGAAAAAAAATTAAGGCAAAACCTTAGGACCTTCTGCCAAGAAGCCAGCACCCTGGGGGGTTCCCAGCAAGATGGTAGACCCACTTCACGGTGCCCTTTGGAGTCAGCGGTTTTGTTAAATATTTTCTTTCTCTTTGTAGCTTTTTAAACATCTATTTTATTGCATCTGTGCATGTCCGTGGGTACACATGTGCCACTGTGGGTCTGTGAGGCCAGAGACAACTTGAAGGCATCACTTCTGTCCTTTATGTGGGTACCAGAGCTGAATTCATGCCATTGACCTTGGCAGCAAGCATACTTACCCTCTGAGCCACCTTACAATTCTTTTATAGAAGTATTCTGCAAGGGGGGTCTTATTTTAGGACTTAAACACAGAATAAAATACATATGCTTGGGACCATACAGCCACAAAACCCCAGAGATTTAAGAAAGACCTTGGCAAATAGAGATTGTAAGACTTATAGGAAAATATTCTTTTGTCTTCTTGGAGATCTGCTAAGATGGTTCAAATAGAGCCATAGCCAGGAAACGGGAATGGTCTAAGAAACCTCTCACTGCCCTTTTGAGACCTGTCATCTTGTAAAAATGGAATTTAGGAAGCATTTATTCATGACCTTGAAATGTCATTTATTTAAAAACAGTATATTGTAATGTATCCGTAAAATGAGCTTGGAAGAAGGTTTACGTGAGGCTATTAGCATGCGTGCCATTCCCCACCTTGACCCCCACAAGAATGTGTAAATTGTAGCACACGGAATGCAAGCCGCTGGGGCCATGTTTCATAAATCTGCCTCGCAATGAGCCTTGCGCGAGAACAGGCCCCAGGAAGGGAGGTCTCTGACCGTGAATCTCTAGTGATTAATTGGGCCTGAATCTGGCAACTGGCAATTTCCTCACAGTATTTTTTGACAAAGGGGCACTTTCTAGTGGAACCCATCCCCGGAGTAGGTAATAGTTTCACCTCTTGCCTACTGGAAGGCCTGAGACTCTGAAGCTAAATCCTGAGCAATGTGGAAATCCCACCCAGCTCTGACTGAGTCTTACAACTTTGGCATTCAGGAGAGGAGAGAGGTCACCCATGGAAGCTCAAGTCTGTTGTCAGGCTGGGAACTCACCCCTCCCTTCCACCATCTTTCATGGAAAAGTAGGCTCTTCGTATTTCTGTTTCACACTGATAGTCAAGAAAAGACTGACCAGTGTACCCCAAGTCCCTTTGTCACCAGAGCTACTTCACATAAACCTCAGCTTCTGCCATTAACTTCCATGTTGATCATTAAGATTTAAAAAAAAAAAAAAGATTCTCCACAAATGGTAACTATATCAGTGTTTTCTTATGTTGCTGAGAGAGATAAGATAGCCTTCCTGGCCTGCAAGGAGAAGGAGGAGACTTAGCTTCTCCTTGCATTTCAGTTTGTTGGTGTCGGAATTGTGAAAGCCTTGTAATAGGGCAGAAAGTGGAAGGGTAAGATGAGAGAAAGAATAGAGGGGCCGTGGATGGCTCAATGGAGGAGTCTACCATCGAGGCTGACAAGCTAAGTGTGATCCACAGACCCCACTGACCTCCACACACAAGCTGTGGCACACCCCATCAGTAAATAAATAAAAGCTTTAATTAAAAAAATAAAATAAATAGAATTAAAAAGTCTGAATTTATTTATTTATTTTGAGGCAGGGTTTTACTATATAGCCCTGGCTGATCTGGAACTCACCCTGTAGGCCAGACTAACCGTAAAATCACTGAGATTGGCCTGCCTCTGCCTCCCAAATGCTGGGTTAAAGGCATGCATCACCATGTCTAACTGGATTGATTTCTTTTTCTTTTAAACAAAAACTGTATCTGTGGAGTAAAAAATATTTTTAAAATGTTCCTCACGCAGTTGAGGCAGAGTTGTGGGAAGTGAGGAACATTCATCCTAAGTCTGTTGGGAGTGTCCAGGATGCAGGACTGATGGGGAAGAGGAGAACATTCTAGAAATAGAGGTAGGAAAACTGCTGTCAGCCCTGGCTTTGCCTTCAGTGGACTTAAGCATAGAAATCTCCAATAATCTCCCTGTTCCATTAGCTCTGTGAGGAGTTGGGGAGATCTGCCAGCATTTGTGGCCTTAAACTCAGTAGACTAAGTTCTGTGCAGTTATGGCCAGAGATTGTCCACATTGCTGGCACACCCCATGGCTTTAACCTCTGGCCGGCCCACTAGCATGAATTACTGGAGGGAAGGGGTACCCCCTACCAACAAAACCCCCTGCTTCTGTCTTCTCAAGTGGCTTCTATTCAAGGCAAAATGTTTGGCTTGCTAGGCACCTCCGTCAGGGGCTGTGACTTGGCTGTACTCAGCAGAAGGGAGGCAGGAAAGCATGCTTTGAAATTGTAGCAAGCCTTCGAGCTGATTCAGTTCTATTCTGGATATAAATATCAAGGGGAAGCCTTGGCTCCCCTGCCTGGTTTACTGTGGAGGTGTAGGATGCTCCACTGAAAGTAAGGTTTGCTGATTTGTCAAACTGCCTGATACTGATACAGCACCGCAGGCAAAAGGTACCTGGGCACAGGAGGGACAGCCACCTTCCTGGGGATGCTGGACCCACAGAGAGAGGGCGAGAGAAGCGGTCAGCTCCCAGCCTTGGCACCAATAAGCTGTGTTCCCTCTTCCTGCATTTGGCTTTGGTGCTTCAGGCCCCAAAAATAAAAGATTGGAACAGATGATCCCAAAGGCCCCTCCCCCCCAACATTCTTTGATTCAGGCATTTGGAGCATCTGCCGATGCTGGGGAACACTGCAAGCCCTGGGTGTCTAGGATAAGACATAGCATGACTGCTGGGGGCCGGTGGAGTTCATTTTCAGTTTTTTTAATGGCACACCCTTGGGCCCTGAAATGTCCTTTCTTAGGAAATACTGGCACAAATATTCAAACGTGGATGTTTGGAACTGTAAAATGTCCAGATCAGTGCAGAGGCCCATTAGTGGGGGGGTAAGATAAATAAATCTACAACGCAACCATGATAATGACTGTAGAGCCATATAGAAAAAAAAAAAGCAAGGGTTGGGGAGATGGTTCACTTAAGTAACTACCACTTAAGGACTCGGTTTGGATTCCCCGAACCCACAGGAGAGATGAAGACAGGTGGATGGTGGGGGCTCACTAGTCAGTTACTCTAACGAAAACTGTGAGCTCCAGGCTCAGTTAGAGACCTGTCTCAAAAACAAACACAAAACAAACAAAAGAGGGGGATAGAGAGATGACTCAGCAGTTTAGATCACCTGGTGTTCTCACGGAGGACTTGGGTTCTGTTCCTAGCTCCTGAATAGTGGTTTACAACTGTCCTTAACTCCAGCTCCTGGCAGCCTGATGCCCTCTTCTGGTACAATGGCACCAGGCACACATGTGGTGCACATAGATACATGCAAGTAAATACATATATAAATTAAAAAGAAATCTTAAGAAGAAAATTGAAGATGTCTACCCTGGCCTGCACACACACATACACACACACGCACACACACATGCATCTAAAATACAACTTCATGTGAAAAAACTAGATTGTTCAGTAAAATAAACATTAATGATTTATTAAATTTCCTGAAATGAAATTTAGATAAAGGTATTATGGAATGTAGTAGATCATCTTTAATTACACATTTCTGTTTATAGATATAAACACAGAGAGCTGAGGCAACTCTAGATCAAACTTAGAACCAGATTGAATTTTCATAGCTCAGCAGGAGATTGGCTCTTGGGGCTGGTGTAACAGACAAAATAAAGCTTAATTGACTTAATTTTAATTGCTTGGGATTTTGCATAAAATCGGGCACTTGATTCAGGTTTTGGAAAACTTTCAACCACTTAGGTACATAGATCCAGCTTTTCAGCCAGAGCGGCTTTTCGACTGAGCGTTTTAATGATTCAAAACATAGATGAAGCACTTCCAACGAGAAGCAGCAATGAGAAGCAGCAATGAGAAGTATCCAAGTATAAATTACAGAGCAGATGCAGTCTACAAACAGTAACAAACAAGTCTCAACAATAATCCCGTGTCTCACTGATTACATATTGAAGTGATCATCTTCACACCTCAGTCTAAATAAAATGTGTGGCAGAAGTGAATGTCACCTATTTCCTCTTCCTGGCCTTGCATTGCTACTGGGCCCACTGCTCAGAACAGTTGGGTGGAGAAGGAGCTGGCCAGGCTTGGAGTTTTGGACTTTGTAGACTTCTGTGTTGTTTGATTTTGTTACGGTACACATGAGTTACTTTCGTTGTTTACAAAGAACAATAAAGGGTCGTAAATCAAGCAAAGTTAATCTCTGACTATGTTTGTGTATATTGTATGTATGCATATGTGTGGGTATGCACGCACATGTGTGCACCGACATGTGAAGGCAGAGGTATGTCGACCTCCTGGACTGCTTTTCCACCTTGTTTTTTGAGCCTAGAGGCTCTCACTGAGCCTAGAGCTTGCTGATTGTTTAGACTGGCTGCCTCACAAACCCTAGGGCTCCTCCCACGTCAACCTGCACAGTGTTGGGATTGCAGGTGTGTTCCTCATGTACACATGTGTGCCAAAGATCTGATCTCGGGCCCTCAAGCTTATAGAGCTGGCATCTGACTGAGCCATCTCCCAAGACCCTCTATGATATATTTTGATGTATCAAGGAAACTGTGAGACTCTCCCCCTGATTCATTTCTGTGATACTGTTGTCAGCACCTGAAATAAATGTTTTCCCATCAGGTGACAATAAAACTTGCCTGGTGTCTCTCTGATTTACCAGCAGTTTCTAATCACCTGACCCCCTTTTATTTTTTTATTACTGCTATCATTAACAAGGTACCCCTGCTTGACAGCCATCCCAGCTGGATTAGCAAGGAATTGTTTTTCAGGGAGTAGGAGGTAAGCCCAGGAGAGATGTGAAAAGGGGAGAAAGAAAAAAAGATAAATAACCCTTAAAGAAATCTCTCTTCTTTTTTTCCAATTCCCTCCTTAACCCGTATCAAGATTCCCCAAAGCTTTGGGGTCTGTAGCTCTAGGCTGAACTTCTTACCTTAATAATTGACAAGGCCAGGGTCTGAACCTTTCCCCCATAGACATGTCTGTGTTACACATAAAGATGTCTGTGTTACACATCAACATGCTATGGTTCTAACAATATCACTTTCAAAGGAGCACTAATCTGCTGAAGTCACCCAGTCAGGAAACATTTGCTAGTCCGTGTCTTGTGTCTGATCTGCGTATGTAGAAGGAAGACAATTGGGAGGGAAGAAAGAAGGAAGGATAAAGGCAGAGTAATTGCACTTTTTTCCAGGGTTGGGTGTGGGGCACTGTGTCACACATCCCAGACTTGCCTCCGATTTGCTATTAGGCTAAGGATGACCTTGAACTTCTGATCCTCCTGCCTCCACCTCCTGAGCACCAGGGTGACAAGCATGAACTACCGCGCCTGGTTTATGCAGAGCCGGGGACAGGATCAGGGATTTGTACAAGCTGGACAAATATTCTACCCACAGAACTCATCCCCAGCCTACAACTGTGAGTTTGTAAACTAGGACTTTTCAAATACAAAACTAATTCTGGGTTCTTCTTTGCTGTGTCATCAGCTTTTGCATTATCTACCCAAACTTAGAGAAGGTTAGGGGAGAAGTGGTTGGGTTTGAATGGATGTCAGGGTGACTGTAGTTCTCCAGCAGATTAGGAAATGGCTGTCTGCGTGTCCCCCAGACCGTGTGGGACTCATCACAACCCCATCTCCCTGCATCAGATTTGTCTGTTTTTGTCTTCCTTCCTAGACTGAAGCGTCCAGCAAGTCAGTTAAGTCCGGCCAATAGCAGGCTTGGTGAAAAGGCATTGATTACTCAGTGACTGGACTAGTCGTCATCTACAACTGTGATGAAGTTAGAGTTCATCTCAGAGAATGGGGTGAAAACTCTGTTAATACTATCTACCTTGCAGACTGTATGGCATGCCCATTATGGGCTATAAACCAGCTCAACAAAGGTGAATTGAAACACATAGCTATAAACCAGCTCAACAAACACATAGATCCCTGCTTATGTTTACAATCTAGGAAGAGAAAGAGGGCAGAAATTAAGCACTAGTAAACTACATTAAAAACTTTAGTAAGCTCTGCCAACAATATGATGAGGTGTATGATGGAGAATAGAGGGGCTACACCAGTTTAGCCTACTTCTCTCTCCTCTAAAGGACAGTTAAGGTGAAATACCAAGGAAGAAGGTCCGACTTCTTTCCTTTTCTCTGGTGTTGGGGCTGGAGCTTTTGGACTTACCTGCCAGGCATGCATTCTATAGTTGTGCCTCATTACATCCACGGAGGTTGCTACTAAACTACGCAATCCAACACAAGGTGACAAGGAGGGAGTGACACAGGAGGGAGAGAGGGAGAGAGAGAAAGAGAGGGAGAGAGAGGGAGAGAGAGGGAGAGAGAGAAGAAGGAGGAGGAGGAGGAGGAGGAGGAGGAGGAGAAGAAGAAGAAGAAGAAGAAGAAGAAGAAGAAGAAGAAGAAGAAGAGAGGAGGAGGAACAGAGAAGAAGGAAAGGGAGAGAGGGAGGGAGGGAGAGAGAGAGAGAGAGAGAGAGAGAGAGAGAGAGAGAGAAGAGGAAGAAGAAAAGAGGAGGAGAGGAGAAGGGAAGGAAAGGGAGGGAAAGGGAGAGAGGAAGGGAGGGAGGGAGGGTGGGAGAGAGAAAGAGAGAGAGAGAGAGAGAGAGAGAGAGAGAAGAGCCTCCAAGCACCGGGAACGGGGCCAGCTGCCCATGCCATTCACTTAAAATGAACAAGAACTTGAACTTGAATTGACTCATATGAGTTGGAGAGCATGCTAATGTGTGTGCCTAGCTGTGGGTCATTGTTTGCGGGAACCCACATACTGAGACTGGAAAGAGGGGGGATTCTTTTCCCTTGCAGGTCAGTGCCCTTAGGAGGGGATATGATTCGGGTGAGGAACCGGCCAGCAGCAGGCTGGTGGATTTCATTCACTTCCTGCAAAGCCCTCTGGAGCCCTTCTGATCTCTCTCAATCTGAAATTCCCTATTTAAAAATACCCTCTCCACCCCCAGAAAGTTGCTACGTGGGGAGGATGGGCTAGGGGTTAAAAAGTTGAGAATTCTCACATTTCAACTACATTCCTTGATCTTTTTAAGTATTTTTGGCCATTGACTTTTAAAATTTATTTTATTATTTTTTTAGATTAAGTGTAGGTGTGTATGTGAATCCAGGTGTTCATAGAGGCCAGCGACATTGGATCCCTTCGAGCTGGAGTTACAGACAGCTGTGAGTTGCTTGAAGTGAATGCTAGGAACCGAACCGAACTCGGGTCCTCTAGAAGAGCAGTAAGTTCCCACAACTGCTGAGCCTTCTCTCCAGTCCTGCCATCAAGTTTTATAAACTAAACTCGAGTCCACAAAAGTTATAAACTACAAATACAGTTCTGTTACCATATCACAACCATGTGACCATGACCAGGAATTAAGTTTTCCTCCTTGATTATTTATGAAATAAAAGCTTAATGTAATAAAATGTAAGAAAGCCAGGAAAGAAGAAAATGTGACGTCACCACGAACAGTATTTTGATATTCTCTCATTCATCATTGTTTTCTTCAGAGTCTAACTTTGTAGCTCAGGCTGGCCTTGAAGTTGTAGCAATCCTCCTGCCTCAGCTTCCTGAGTGGTGGAACTGCAGGTGAATGGCACCATGCCCCTTTCCACTGATAATATTTAAAGAGCCTTCTTTCTCAATATCTTGAAAAGAAAAGAAAAGAAAAGAAAAGAAAAGAAAAGAAAGGTTAAATTCTACATGAGAATTAGTAAACCGTTCTTAATTCGGTAGGTGTAGTCACCTTTCTATGGCAATCTGTGCCATGTTTTTATATGGGTGGTCACAAGGGCAGTTAGCCAATGCTCTCTTGATGGTTATTTTGGTTATGATTTTTCACTGTATAGTTAACTTTGTGGAATTTTTACATACCTGTAGAGGAATCCGGGGGACTTGCTTGATTCTTCAATATCTAACATATAACAGTGGTTCATACTTGGTAATTAAAAGGAAGATTGTCTTATAAACGTGTGGCCACAAAATTTGAGTAATGTTCCATGGGGTGCAAACATGAGATATAAACACAAAAACTTATCAAATCAAAAATGGAATTGTTCCTTAGCTTTAAAAAAGAATGTGTGTCAAGTTTCACTGATTATCCAGGCTGTGTAGTAGGTGGGGAGATGTGTCTATGGATTCTCAATGCCCCATGACTGATTGACTGACTGACTGGTTGATTTTTTTTTTTTTTTTTTTTTTTTTTTTTTGGTTTTTCGAGACAGGGTTTCTCTGTGGCTTTGGAGCCTGTCCTGGAACTAGCTCTGTAGACCAGGCTGGTCTCGAACTCACAGAGATCCGCCTGCCTCTGCCTCCCCAGTGCTGGGATTAAAGGCGTGCACCACCATCGCCCGGTTTGACTGGTTGATTTTAACTTTTAGTTTATTTACAGGAATTGTATCCCACGGACTTTCACATATGCAGTCTGCCACTGAGTCCCCAGTCCCACTAATGTTGTCATTTCTAAACTAACCTACTGACCAGGCATTCTTAGTGACCCATGCCTGTGATTCCCGTACTCAGGAAGGTAAGGCAGGAAGATTGCTAATTCAAAGCTAGCCTGGGCTACATGGCAAGGTACCATCTCAAAGAAAACAAACAAAAACAAACGGCGAAGAAACCAACTTGCTCTGTTGTGAGCGTAGATTGCTAATGGAGCCCACTGCTCCCGTGTAAGATGCTACCCTTTGGCCAACGAAGCAGACAGGTCAAGGTGTGGGACCAAGGTAGAGCTTCATACACCAAGAAGTCAGACGGGATAGGACAGGAAGATGTTGCTGGTCGGAAGACCCCACAGGCTAGGACTGGAGAAAAGAAACCTCAATAGATTGCTGGACATTTAAACACAATGGAGCCAAGGCCTGGATGTTTTTGTGCTGGGTCAACCTCTGTCTGCAAGCGAGCGGGTGCACACGGATCTATTCCTCCCTCCAAGCAGACGTTCTTCTTGGTTACAAGCCGGTGATTTTCAAAAACTTTCCTGTTTCTTTTTTGGCTGTAGCAACCTGCTGTCTTAAATAGCTTCTTTATCTGGTGCGGTAATTACAGTCTGTGACTAACTGCTGTAGTTCATAAACACGCGTCTTACCGTTAGGGTCAGTAGTTCTTGGTAGTGTCTGAGTGGCAACTCCCCCAGCTGAGCTCAGCACTGAGCGAGGCACCGCTCCCTGAGCAACCGGCTGTTTGGCCCGGTTTCGCTGTGGGAGGGGTCCAGTGGCGTGTTACAAAAGAGGTCACATTTTTATTAAAATTGAGGTCTAATACCAAAACATACTTCAGGAGGTTGCCGCCCCACCTTTTTAATTTTCCCTTCAACTTCTTTTTATATTCCAACTGATCAGCAGCGTGCACACATTTCTTCTATATTTAGGAAGGGGGGACACCTTTTCAAAAGGCAATCCATAGGGGTTGGTGAGATGGCTCAGCAGGTGAAAGCATTTGCAGCACATGAGCCTCCAACAGGAGGAGGTGGAGGGAGGGAACTGGCTCCACAACTCCACAAAGGGGTCCTCTGACTTCCGTGTGGCCCACATGCCCTCCCCCGTCCACGCAGTTAAGACATTCAGAACTTTAAAACTTCTCAAAGAAAATTCCATAGAGAATCTACAGGATCTAAGTTTGGGAAAGGGAGTTCTTAGACAACATCAAACGCATGATCCACGTGCACCAAAGGACAAATGCTAAAATAAGCTTCACCAAAAAATAATAATAACCATAATTTTTTAAAATGTCCTAGAAAGTCGGTACTAAAAAGAGCAGAAGATTTGCTATGCTGTATGAGAAAAAAAAAAAAACTCTGCAAATCACACATTCTGACAAGGACTTGTATTTATTTTGTGCATGTATTTCTCAAAATTCAATATTGAAAGCAATAAACTTTCAATAAAATAGAAGGAGGAAAAAATACAAAAACAAAAAAAAACTAAGTCAACGAAAATCTAACCAGCATCTTTTCCCCAGTGAGGAGATGCAATGATAACAGTTGAACAGTTGAAGAAAAAAGTAGGGATGTCCAGCACTAGGAAGGCTGGGGCAGGAGGACTGAGACTTCCAAGCCAGTCTAGGTTACCCAGCAAGATCCTATCATTGTGTGCCACCCCCTGCCCACCAAAAGGAATGAAGGCAAAATGTGGAGAGCTGGATTGCTCACTGCTGCATTGTGGGTGATGTAGTTCTCAACCTGTAGGTCTTGAGCCCTTGGGGTAGAACAACCCTTTCACAGGAGAAACCTAAGACCATGGGAAAACACAGATATTTACACTATGATTCTTAACAGTAGCAAAATTACAGTTATGAAGTAGCAACAAAAATAATTTTATGGTTGGGGGGGTCACCATAACTTAAAGAACTATATTGAAGGATCACAGCATTAGAAGGTTGAGAACCACTGCATTAAATGGTCCAGACTCTCTGATGTTAGTTTGGGACTCTCTTAAAAAACTAAGTATATATTCCTATTCATGACAGGGCTCTGTAGTAGTATTTCTTGTCTTGAATCCCATAGTAAAGGAAGCTCACATCTGCACAAACATCTGCCCACCAGTGTTCATAGCAGCAGGCATCCTATTGACAGGACAGCTGATCTCAAAGTCAAATACTTTATGATTTTATCTGTATAGCTATAAACAGCCTCGTTATGGCAATGTGATAGAACTGGAGAGGATGAGCAGTTGCTGTTGGTTAGGACCGGGGGTAGTGGCAGGAATAGAAAGGACAGGCAGGAAAGAGCTTGGGGGGAGGGGGTGGCGGTGTGTCTTTATGTCGGCACTAACAAATCTCTCAGGGTTAGACTGGCAAACATCGATTACATCAATGTCAATTCCTGGAGTCCATGTGGACACAGTAACGCCAGATTACAGCCACTGAGGGGAAACGGGGTGCTAGGACCTGGCCTAATATCTTGGCAACTTCCTGTGGATGGCTAAGGCTCTTAAAACAAAAAGCCTTTTAAAAAAGCAAATTATACAAGATGCAGGGAAAAAAATATAAAATTGCTAATTTAAAATTTAGAATCTTTTGGCATTTGTTTTAGGATATTGGGATTTAATAGCTTAATTTCTGGTTTTGATTCTTCCCCCAGATATACTTCACATAACATAAACCACTATTTTTAAAAATATTTGTATCGTGCTTATTTATTGTGCGTGCATGCCTGTGTGGAACGCAGAGAACAACTTGTAGGGATGGGTTCTGTCCTTTTATGTGAGTGCCTGGGACTCAGAGCCTCAGCCTTGGTCGCAAGCCCTGTTACCCATGCTTTGTGTCCTTCTCCGCCATATTATTCCAGAACATTTTCACCATATGCCAGCAAACCCTGAACCCACTGCCAGGCTCTGCTCACTCTCCCTCCTTCTAGCCCTTGCCAACCACAAATCCACATACTCTCTCTCCACCTGGGCTTTTAAACCAGAGACAACCATGCAACAAGTGGTCATTTGTTTCTGCCTTACTGAGCACACTGGTTTTTAAGGCTCATTGATTCTGTAACATACAACAGCATGCCATTTCTTTTTATTAATAAATAATATTCCAGCCGGGCGGTGGTGGCACACGCCTTTAATCCCAGCACTTGGGAGGCAGAGGCAGGCGGATCTCTGGGAGTTCGAGGCCAGCCTGGTCTACAAGAGCTAATTCTGGGGCAGGCACCAAAGCTACAGAGAAACCCTGTCTCGAAAAACCAATAATAATAATAATAATATTCCACATATGGCTATGTTTAATATTTTTCGTTTTTCATAACATTTTTCTCCCTCTTCTTCCTTTACAGTCTCTTTTACAACAATTAGTTTAATCAACTCTCTTCAGCCCCGTCTTGTGACCCGCAGCCTCTTTATCATTGGCCTCAAGGCTGGCACATGTCGGCATCTGTACCTTTTAGGTCCAGGTCTCCCACTAGTCTCCATCAGCTGATGAAGTAAAGGTGTTTCTTCAGATGGGCCCTGACTTGGGATTCACAGGATCTGTATCCACACAGCTCATCCAGGACTCATAAGCCAGGTGGAGTGGATGGTTTGGAGACACTAGCGCCATGTCTACCCAAGCATCAGAGCAAAACCAGTGGCTTCTTACTCACAGGCTTGGCCATCCTTAGAGAGTAGGTGCTCACTGTCATCCCCAAAGCCACTTTTCCAAAGCTCATTTTTTTGTTTGTTTGTTTGTTTGTTTTTTTAATTTTCGAGACAGGGTTTCTCCGTAGCAATTGGTTCCTATCCTGGAACTAGCTCTTGTAGACCAGGCTGGCCTCGAACTTACAGAGATCCGCCTACCGCTGCCTCCCGAGTGCTGGGATTAAAGGCCAGCAAAGCTCGTTTTTTGAGACATGAACTCCACCTTGCGTGTCTCTCTCCTCCACGTTTGTGCCCAGCAGAGGGAACTGAACCTCTTCCTGACAACCATGCTTCTCTCTCTGCTGGCACAGGTGGACCGTGCTGACTACCTGCGACCTGCTGGCTCATCACGTTTGCCTCCCACTCACGTCAGTGAGCGACACTGTCAGGCATGCTTATCCTTCTCACAAGTGGAAACATATTCAGAAGAGAAGGCTCAGAGAGTTTCGGAATCCATTCTGAGATCATACCTCTGTGTGTAACAGTTTCTGTGAGATTGAAACATCCTATCCTACAGGGAAGCTCCTTACACAGGAAGGTAAACAATTCAAAATGGCTTCAGGAAGTCCCTGAGACTAACCAGATTCACAAGGTTTCCATGCCAGAGTAGTGGAATGTCCCTCTGAGACAAACTGAGCTGCAGAGAAGACTGAGGCCAGCCCAGCTGCCTGGGGGAAGCAGAAATCAGCCGAGCTGCCTGGAAGAGGTTTAGCCCAGAGTAACCTGGAAAAGACATTCTCCAACACCCTGAGCTGTCTGAGCTGTCTGCGGGCTGTGCAGTGTGCTCCAGGTTCCCAGCTTTGTGAGCTGTCACCAGGCTGGGGTGGGCTTTGGTGATGCAGTTGTCTGTGAGTCATTCTGCTCCTGTAGTAACCTTTAACCCATACTTCTATAAGTAATCCCAATAAAACTCATTGTTTGACCAAGTTGGACCTTGTTAGTAGTATCTTCACTTTGGTCAGTCTTGGGATCCCTATCTGGGGTGAATAGATATGTGTTGTGTCTCCCCAGGAAAAGTTTGTCACACAACAGTTACCCTAACTGGCAGGAACAGGACTTATCAGTCGAGTCCCCCAAACATAGATCAAGTCAGCCTTCTTGTGCTCACATCCTGCCTCCCTCCTTGTTATCTGTTTCCCTTTAAGCTTGGTTTCCTTGTCTGTAAAATGGGCTAATAATAAAAGCTGCCTCTTAAGGCTATTTGTAAAAACTGCAAAGCTCTCTACAACTGAAAGCAAACCCATCTGACCTATAGTAAGGGGGCTGCTTTTCAAGAATGAGAAATTGCTGTGGTTTGAATGTGAAATGTCCCCCATAGCCTTATATGTCTGAGCACTTGGTGCAAACTCAGCCTGTGGCTCCGTTTGGAAAGACTATGGAATCTTTCAGGAGGTAGAGACTTGCTGGGTCTTTTAGGAGGTAGAGGTCGCTGGGAGAGGGCCTTGAGCTTCCGGAGCCCGGCTCCACTTTCTGTTCACCCTGATTCCTGAGCGGGGATGCAATGTGACCAGCAACCCCCGGCTCCTGCCTTCCCACCACATAGACTGTATCTCCTCGAACTGTAAGCCAAAATGAACCTTTTCTCCCTTACGCTGCTTCTTGCCAGGTATTTTGTCTCAACAACAAGAAAATAAGCTAAGGCAACACTATGCATCTACCTTGGGATTCTGCCAGTAAGGTTATCACCAGATGAGGTCCTCCGGTCATGACCCTCAGAAGTGTGAGCCAGGTAAGCCCCTTTTCATAAATGCACTCCATTGTCCTTGGTAGCACAAAATGAGTAAGAGCTCAGCAAGCCATAATCACCAATAGGAAGCCAGCCCGTGCAGCCTGTGTGTGTTATGCATGGTCTCCAGTGGAAATAAGAGCAGCCACACACTTTCCGTGGACGAATCTTTCATCATGTGAAATTCCCCAAATCAAGACTCCGGTAACACATGGAGTGACAAAATCGCCATGTCCATACCTGAAAATAGCCTGGGGTAAAGAGAGATGAAGGGCTAGGCTATGACTCAGCATGAATGAGGCTGCGATTCGTATACAAAGCGAGGGAAGACACTCAAAAGACTGCATACAGTGTGGTTGCATTCGCCTCAAAGTCAAGCATGGAGATGCAGTGGTAAAGGATGGTCCAGACCACAGTCCAGACCACAGTCCAGCTCTCTGCCATTGGAGCCACCCTGCCCCAAACTATACCATTCTTCTCTGTCAGAAGACCAGCAGGTCACCTCCCTGCAGATAACTATGCCCCTGGGCTCATTCTGAACACCCGAATCGTGTCCTGATCTGCTCTATGGGGATGGAGTGGGAAGACGGGCACAGGTTTTGGGTCCTGGCTTGATGAAGATCCAGACAGCACTGTAGACTCAAAATGACTAGGGAACGGCTACTGCTCATGTTGTCTGAATGGGTGAACATCCAAATAGGATGCAAGCTATCGATTGAATTTAGTCAGTCTTTCTCCCCCTATCGCCTCTTAAGTTATCCCGAGGACTGTGGATCCTTGTCCTGGAGGGTTCCAATGACGGAGAACAGGGAAGCAGCCAGTCAGCCTAAAGGCTTGGTCCTTTTACAGAATTTGGAGGTGCTCAAACTTCATGTGTGTGTCTGTGTTTCTGTATGTGTGTGTGTCTGTGTGTCTGTGTGTGTGTGTCTGTATGTGTGTGTGTGTCTGTGTGTGTGTCTGTGTGTGTCTGTGTTTATGTCTGTGTGTCTGTGTGTGTCTCTGTGTATGTGTCTGTGTGTGTCTGTGTGTCTGTATGTGTGTCTGTGTGTGTGTGTCTGTGTATGTGTGTGAATTTGTACACATGACTGCAGTGCTCTCAGAGGAGGGTGGCAGATTCCCTTGGGGACTGGAGTTACAGGTGGGTGAGCTGCCTGGCATGAATGCCAGGAACTGACCTTGCATCTTGTGCTATAGAGAGCAGACGCACCATAACAACTGAGCAATAGTTCCAACCACTTGCTTAATTTTCTTATAGTCCAAGCAAAAAACTTTTAAATGTCTTTCAAGCATTTCAGAAGCCAGGGCTTACTCTATGCAGTCTCGGGCTTCATGATCTATCGTAACTTTTTCTTGCACCCTAAATACTTCTGTAAATGCTTTTAAAAGAAGACACAAAAGTATAAGATTCGTGCAGAAGGCAACAATACTTTAAGAATGCCATGGCAAATTGAGCTGCGCTCTGAAAGTGGATTAAAGTTGTTTGAAAGGCTTCAAAGAGAAGGGACGCTTTAATCCCCAGGGCCTCCATCAAATCCATATTCCTTAATTTCAGAAAAATTCCCAAGTCATTTAAAAGGCCCAAATATCATTTTACAGTTTGGAAGTAGTAACAGAGACCCTTTCAAATGTTTCCCTAACACTCTTCCTTCCTTGAAGGGCTCTGTACAGCTGAGTTTCCTTTGCAGAGTCTGGCCCTAGCCAACAGATGACCCTCCTGTCGTGGGGGTGGGGACAGCCTTCCCTAGGGCTCTGCCTTGAGTGTATGCCTAATGACTACCTGGAGAATTCCTTCAAACTGCAGAGTCAGGCATTTTCCCTGTTATTTCTGGGCGAGATTCGCATGTCTGTCACTGTGTGGAAGAACGCCCAGTCCCTCCAGAATGCAACACTAAAGGAAAGAAAGCTTCCAAGAGAGAAGAAAAACAAGGCAGGCTGTAAGTGGGACCAACACTTCGCTGCTTCTCTCACTGTCTTCATCAGCTCAGACGCAAACTCCCTTCCTCATCCTTTGCTGCCATGGAAACACTCGGCTATAACTAACAAGCCCAATGGTCACAGTGAAGAAACTCGTGGAGCTACCAGTGCACCCTTTGCCTAAGGTTGTCTGGCCCACACGTTTCCGGGGCTGCCCCTGTCTCTGATCCCCCACTTCATTGCAGGGCACGAGGATTGCAGGTGTTTGCCATTGTATCCAGCTTTGCGTAGGTTCTAGAGATTCAAACTTAAATCCTCATCCTCACGTGCCCAGTGCTTTACTCATTGAGCCGGCTCCCCATCCTGTTCATTGTTTTTTAAGAACCATGATCTTCCCCTGGAGACTGGGTTAACTAACGTAACTGTATGCCGTACATAGACAGTTAGCTCGGTTAACTGTAACTCTGCATCCTTCTGTTTCAGCTTCTTGAATGCTGGGTTTGTAGGCATGTGTCACGGTGCCTAGCTTCCAGATCTTTCCGACTCTGAAATTGTTCTTAGCCAGAACGCTGCACAGCCGAAATATATTTCAAAGCATCATGGGGAAGACCAGAGTGGCCAGTTAAGCTAGGCTTCCTTTGTGAAATTACATTGTTAATTAGCCCACTTCCTGGGTCCCACCTAAGAGGTTTACTCATTTAACCCTTCCCAGTAGACCTACATGGCATATACTCCTCTGAGCCCGGCAAAACATCCTTCTCCATTGGCCTCTTAGCTCCTGCTTCCTTCCTCCTGCCTCTGCAGTTCATGGTAAGTGCCTGATGACTACATTTTGCCTTCTCCCCTCTCTCCACGCCCCTGCTTGGCCTAACCCAAAAGCCACACAGGCAAAGAAGATAGGAGGAGATTTCAATTGTCTTCTGTGTTTGCTGGAGGGGAAAATACAAGAGGGCCTGCCTGGCTGGCTTAGCACACAACGCCAGAACACTGACCTCAGGCCGCAGCCCCATCACCGATTCCCAGTAATCCCGCTCCAGAGGTGATAGAGTAGCCTTCCTTTTAGAAAGGAGATAAAAACGGTGAAGAAACAGCACTTGTTTTAGTGCTCTGAAAAGCTGGCATCCTTCCAGAACAGACTTATGTACTTGGAAGAAAAAAAGAGAGAGAGAGAGAGATGGGATTTGGGCCAAGAATGGTCCTCCAAACGAGAGAAATATAGAGCAGGCAGCTGGAGCAGAGCGGCCAAGTGGTACCACCAGCTGCAGGCCCATCAATTAACGTTCCCTGGTATGTGGCTGTTCCCGTGACCTTGATTCTTGTTGAATTCACAGAGATAATTTTAACAGAGCCTCTACTTTTCTCACTGGAGTATATTTATCCAAGGAGTACCTTACATATTTCCCCTCATCTCTCCAAGCAGTAAATTTATTCTAATTGCAAAGAGATATAGTAAAAGCCTGATTGAATGCTTGGCAGTTTATAGAGATTTATTTCTGGGGCTTAAGGGGGTTTTTTAGAGTATGTGACGGAAAGGGGGGTGGGGGGGGGGGGGGGGGGGGGGGAGGAGCCCAAGAGAAAATGTAGGTTTAATGGATCTATAAAATGACCCCATTGTAGATAAATGCTACTCTGCCGGAGTTTAAACGCTTGACTGAAGCCAGCGTCTGTGACAACCAGTCTGATGTGAGGTGTCGAGAGCCTCGCGTGCTTCTCTTCAGGTTTCTGTGTGAAAGTTGTTGTTCTCCAGACAGAGGGGGAGGGGATGGGGTGTTTTCCTGGGTGGGGAGTGGGTAGAAAGTATATCTCCAATACTAACTTACAGGTTTGAAAAGAGGCTGAAGGGAACCACCTATACCTGCCCTGCAGCCTACTGCCATCCGGGAATCCTGGAAGCTCTGGATTTTGACAGCTTGCCCTCTATCCCTGAGTTTCTGGCCAGCGATGGGGGGGGGTCTCTCAAAGCATGGTCACCTCAGGCTCTTCCAGCTAATAATGAGATAGACGGATGCTTCAACCCTAACAGGGCCTTCGGCTTAAAATAGGCTTTGCATGCACACACTACTGAACTTTTCCCCGAAAACCCTCCAGGCTTTTGATCCCAGGAGAGACATTCATCTTTTTTGCAGCTGCTTCGCAAGTTCCGCTGGGGCCAAATTTCAGGACGCCCAACTGTTAAACTGGTTATATTGTAAATCTAACCACAGTGCTGAAATGGAGACATCTGTCCCTGAGAAAGAGGTGAGATGGAAAAGGGTCTCGAGGAGAAGTGACTGGGCAGCAAGACCAGAGTGAAGACACTGACCTCCGTGGCCATAAGCCGTTCGAGGCGTGGGTCAGTCTTTCTTGTTTTTAGCACTTGGTATGAGAGGACCTTGAAGAAAACCGATGAACCTTTTCACCGTGAAGAGTGATGCTCAGACAGAAAAGTGAAGCTTAGCCAGTAGTGACATAGGGAGGAGTGACGTGAGAAGGTGTCGTGGGACGATGTTCCTTCTATACCCAGAGAGAGAAACATTATCATGACTTTAGTGGGAATCATTTCTAAATTACTTAGCGCCTGAGTAGACATCATCTATTAATACATAGAATGAAGAGCAAATGCATCCGCTTTGAAGCTTTATGTTAATGAACTAACACCCTGCTCTTTTGTGTCTGCTTCTTTGGCTCCATCTTGTCGTATGTGTGAGGCTCTCCCTTTTGCATGTGGCTGTAGCCCAGTTCGTTGTAACACTGGCGTTTGGGTCACACAGTGCCAGTGGGCATTCTGATTGTTTCCAGCCTCTTGCTAACAGAGGCTCAGAAGAGCATTCTTGGGCATCTGTGTGGATGCATGTGAGATTTTTCACAGTCTGTCAAGGCTGCCCCTAAATTTAAGGAGAAAGGCAGCAAGATTTTTCACTTTATTCATTATTAAACAAACACAAACCAAGAAAACACTGCTAAGAACTAGAGATGGGTGGTACCATAACTATTCTTATGGGTCAAATTAGCAAAGCCATAGAGCCCAGATATATGATTAAACATTATTCTAGCTACTCCCATGAAGGCATTTAAGGTGAAATTAACATTTAATTTAGCAGACTTTGAGGGACGTGGATCGCCCCCTCCATGACATGATGGGCCTCATCCAATCAGATGAAGTTTCTGACAGCGAAGGACTGACTCCTCCCTCCCACAAGACACAGGGAGCATTCCTGTACAGCACTGCAGCTGCTCCCAGCTACACAGTGCTGAACACACCCTATGATCTACACTGCTCTACCCTGACTTCCTTGTCTGATGCCATGTTTGTGTTTGGACAGGCAGTTTTGACCCAAGACGACTCTGTGTGATGATGGCAGAACTACTGCAAAGAAATAAAAGAAAATGTGTGTGTGTGCATGAGAGTACATGTATGTGTATGCATGTGTGTGCATGTGTGTGTCCATGCGCATGTGTGTGCGTGCATGTGTGTGTGTATGCATAAGAGTACATGTATGTATATGAATGTGGGTGTGCAGTGCATGTCTCTCCATGTGTCCACGTGCGAGTGTGTGTGTGCATGCATGCATGTGTGTATGTTAAAATAGATGAAAGTTAGAATCAGGCATTCCAGGGGCTACATGAAGAAGAAGGGGTCTAGCTCAGGAGACAGCTATGGGGACAGGAGAATCATTTCATGTCATGGATAACTTCATGTCAAGAGAAGCTCAGGATTGACCATCAGTTATATGAACAGGAGCTGGGATAAACTACAGCCAGAGAACTGAAGAGTCATTATGATTGACCAGTCCTGGGGCTTGTCTCCATGGCAACTATACCAGCCAGCTCATGTGACTGCTGATAAACACAGTGGTGCAATGGTCAGGCCTCTGTTCTGTCCCTGTGACGTTAGTATGTTGCTCCAGCTTCTTCAACACATTTTCCTCTCAACAGATCAGCCTCTGATGCAAGGCTCTGCAAGTTAGAGGCTACAGCATAACTGGGGTTTAGGTCTGGCCTTGAGTTACTGCAGCAGGTATAGCATTGTCAATGTGCTGTTTAGGGCTTCTGTCCTGTCTTGGATGCTGTTATGGATTAGTTAGGGTCCTCTAAAGGAACAGTGCTGATTTATTAGAGAGGCTTGCAAGCTGTGATCTGTGTAGTCCAGCAATGGCTGTCTCCTGACCGAAAGGCCAAAGCTCCAGTAGTTGTGGAGGCGACAAGACTGAATGTCTCAGCAGTCCTGATCTGGCACTGAAGTCCTAGGGAAACCCTAGAGAGCTGCCAGTCTTCCATATATGTTAGAATCCCAAAGATATAGGTTCTAACACTAGCGAGGGAATGGCTCAGGAACAGGATAGATGAGCTTGCTGTGCAGAGTGAGGGCAAGTAGGCGAAAAGCAAGAACTTCCTTCCTCCCTGTCCTTTTATATGGGCTGCTACCAGAAGGTGTGGCCCAGATTTAGGGTGTGTCTTTTCACCTCAAATGGTCTAGTCAAGCAAACCCTTCATGAGCATGCCCAGCTGCTTGGTTTTTAGCTGATTCCAGATGTAGTCAATTTGATTCCAGATGTAGTCAATTTAATAGCCAAGCTCTGCCATCACATGCCCCATGTGTTCCTCTCTGTCTCTCTGCTAGATTTCTCCTGGGCTGCAGGCAGACACAGCGCAGGTGAGAAGTCATCAAATGAATGACAAACAAATGGATGAACCCAGTCTTTCCTGTTCTCCAGTGGGACAATGGGACATGGCTCTGGAGTCTCAGAGTCTCAGGAGAGGTTGAGCCACAGTTTTCCAAGGCAGCAATTGGCACACGGGGCATCTTTTATTCACACTTCTCTTTTACTCTGCCTCGCTTTCCCCACACTCATGGATGTTTCTTGACAACCCCCCTCAAATGAACTTGTAGCATGAATAATAGAACTTTCTGCACTGACATCGCCTCAAGGTCACAATTGGAGGCCATAGTTCTGTGTGACTCTCCAGTGTCCCTAAGGCTCTTAGGTGAGTATTTTGCATGGAAATCTTACCTTCCCAGATCAAGGTCACATGTGCATTCTCTGACTTACATATATGATTGACAGCTATAGAACACCAGGCTTACTATGCCCTGTGTTGTGCTGGACAATGGAGTACAAAAAAAAAAAGCAATCCGTCTCCTAACCTGAAAAATAAATGTACAGATAATACTTATGAAATGATAAAATGATAGCTTCATTGTGTACAAATGTTATAGTAGCAGAAGAACCACAGGATGAAGCATTGAAGGGTGGATATGAGGAAGAGAGAGATAGAGACACAGAGAGAGAGACAGAGACAGAGAATAGGAAAAACAGAGAAATGAGAAAATTCCTACCTCTCCTTTGCTGTCTGGAAGCTCAGCATCCTTCCTTTGTGTTTGTATTTCTATCAAGGAAGAACAGGGAGGGACCAAGAGAGAACCTCAGACACTCGGGGTTCAAACTTCCTATTCTTATTTTCCCCACTCATGGGAAATTGGTTACATGTTGTGAACTGAGGAAAATTTTGTTTTAGAGCAGAGGGAGGAAAGGTTTGGAGGTTAGCAAATGGAGGCTGGAAGCACAGATCCAGGGAGAGGATGGTGGTTTTGTTTGCAGACAACAGCTGCACCTGAAGTAACCAGAATACCAAGAAGCAATAAGCAGCCACAGCTTGGGGGAATTTGTATGGATCTTCTGTTCCCCCCAAACCAGGCCACCCCTGTCTTCTAAATACCTGCAAAGACTTGTCTTCCTGTGGAAGAGACCTGAGAGTAAGGATGACAGTCAGAATGTTTAACTACTGTGCGAATCAAAAAACGACACAGTCCAGAGACACTGAGGTTGGCCAGGCTAAGTAAACATACTCCAGATCCCAACCTTGTCTTAGCCTCTATCAAACCCCATCCTTTGTTTTGCAGAAGAGATCTCAAGTCTCTGAAGTTCTCACTCCAGCTGTCCCCAGAGCATGGCATGACCTTGAAGAAAGGCCATGTGTAAGGCAAACACAGCACACAACCTGGTCTGTCCTAGGTGTCACACCCAAGACTGTCTCTGGGGAAGGTGTTTTGTTCTTGCTTGCCTCAGATCCAGTGAGCTCCCAAGCAAACCAGCTCTTGTATCCCCAGGCAGGTCTCTCATCTTCCTCAGGAGTTAGCTTTGAAAATGCTTTATCCATTGGCCAATAAATGTCTGCTGTGGGCTTACAAGATTTGATACTATAACATCATGGATGCAAAATGGTCTTTTATCTTTTTTAATCCATTTTTATTGATTAAATGTGTCCTTTGATTAATTTCATAGAGAAATTATGTTTTAGCATCCCTCACCCTCTCTTACCTCCCTCTCACCTGTAGTCTCCCCACTTCTGGGATTCGCTTGTCTATACTGCACTTTGGCACACTCATGAGTAAGATTATTTACACTGATCTTTAGCGACCCTTGAGGATCTTGTCCAGTGGTTTGGTTTGGTACCCGACCCTGTTCTTTCTGCTCAGAGCCCAGTCCCCCTTTCCCAGCCTAAATAGATCTCAACCTCCACCACATTCCCACCTGATGGTGCCCTGGGTGCCACCTCTGCCAGCTGGTGAGAAAATTCTCTCCACCCATCTTGGGTGTGGTATTGTCTGTTCAGATGGTAACTAGTTCACAGCAAGGACACTGGAAACTGACAAGCCTTGAAGATGTGGCAGACAGATCTGTAGGGATGGAGTCCGTTCTCTACGATGAGTCTGAGATGTAGGAACGGGTTTGTATTCTTCAGTCTCACAAAGACAAGCGATGTCATTTGCCCATGTTCATCAGACAGCTTCAGAACGTGGCTCTGAGCACGCTCTCTCTGCGGTCCTGTCTTCTGAAAGGGATAGGAAGACACCATCAATGCTGTGCCAAGGACTCTGGTTTCTGAGTTCTGATTCCATACATCCAGCTTGTTGCTGGATCCCTCCACCAGGAGATTTTCATGGCATTTCAAATTCAGCATGTATTTAACCAAATATCACCTTCCCCTCCCCATCCCGAGCCAAATGTTCCTCCCGACATTTTAATTTATCTTAATGGTGTTATTTTACCTGATCGTTGAGTTTGCAACCTTAAGATGAACTCTGGGTCCTGATACCTGGGCAGTTGGAGCCGTCTATAATGCCGTCTCCCAAGACCTCTTGATCCATTCCTTCCTCTTCATCTCCATCCCCAGACTGCCGCTTTGGGCTCTCCTGAGTTGGATGGGAACACAGTAAAGTAGCTTCTTTACATCCTTGTCTATTTTCTCTTTCTGCTGCCTGGGTCCATCATCCTAGATTCCTTTGCAGTCCTGTTACTGGATGGTGAGTTAAGTAAAGGAACGGCTATGTTTCATTCATTGCATATTCCCAGTTCTTCAAGTAGTGCCCATGGAAAATGCTCCATAAAGGCTGAGTGGATATTTTAATTATTTCCCCAAAAGTTTTCAGTGGCTTCTTATTCTTCTGAGCAGCAATCTTTCCTGGCACGGAGAGCCCTCCATTTCCTGTGAGCATACTCCACCCCCCTGAAGCTCGTGTTCATCACTGGTACTTCATGTCGGCCACCCCCCACTTTGGAACGCACACTCATTCAAATTCTAGTCATACTTTGCTTGCTTTCTAAATTTAGAAGCATGTAAACGATGAGCGTGTGGTCCTTGCATAATCAGGAACGCTCCGAGCATTTTTACACCGGTCAGTTTGAAATAGTGACCATGACCCATTAAGCTGGCATTTGAAAATGACTGTGATGGGCGCTCATTACATAACAGCGTGAAGAGTTTTTAGATGTGTGCCTATAACATGTCAAAACACGGAACTGCTTATAAAGCTGGGTGGAGACGGAACGCAGTAGCTGTCAGCAGGGTTCACTGGCGCTCCAGTGTTCTTCTTCCTAAGCAAATGTGCCAGAGTTTCTGGACTAAGGTGTGGCCCTGTCACTTGCTTTGACCAACCGAGAGTTAGCAGAAAAGACAACACGCTACTTCCAGACAACTCTTTAAAGGCTAGCACACAAGTTACCTTATTTTCTGTCTCCCATAATACAGAGCCCTGTTGACTGAGGCAGACACATAGCCTGGGCAGACAACACCTTTATCTCGGAGCTGTTAAAGACTGGGCTTGCCTGTTGCTGCAGCCTGAGACTACTCACTCTGACCGATACTGAACAGGTAGGTGGTAGCTTCAAACAGCATTGATAACTAAATTCTGTGACAGCCTTGCTAATTACTAAAGAATGGGGTCTTACCAGGCTTGTATTTTGTAACAAAACAGTGTAAGAAGGGTCCTTCAAGAAAACCAGCTGGATCCATATATATCACCATGCACAAAACTCAAGTCCAAGTGGATTAAAGACCTCAATATCAGTCCGAACACACTGAACCTGATAGAAGAGAAAGTGGGAAGTACTCTACAACACGTGGGCACAGGAGACCACTTCCTATGTATAACCCCAGCAGCACAGACAGTAAGGGCCTCATTGAATAAATGGGACCTCCTGAGACTGAGAAGCTTCTGTAAAGCAAAGGACACTGTCGCTAAGACAGAAAGGCAACCCACTGACTGGGAGAAGATCTTCACCAACCCCGCAACTGACAAAGGACTGATCTCCAAAATATATAAAGAACTCAAGAAACTAGACCGTAAAAGGCTAATCAACCCAATTATAAAATGGGGCACTGAGCTGAACAGAGATCTCTCAACAGAAGAAGTTCAAATGGCCCAAAAGACACCTAAGGTCATGCTCAACTTCCTTAGCGATCAGGGAAATGCAAATCAAGACAACTTTAAGATATCATCTTACACCTGTCAGAATGGCTAAAATCAAAAACACCAATGATAGCCTTTGCTGGAGAGGTTGTGGAGAAAGGGGTACACTCATCCATTTCTGGTGGGAATGCAAACTTGTGCAACCACTTTGGAAAGCAGTGTGGAGGTTTCTCAGGAAATTCGGGATCAACCTACCCATGGACCCAGCAATAGCACTCTTGGGAATATACCCAAGAGAGGTCTTATCATAAAACAAAAGTATATGCTCTACTATGTTCATAGCAGCATTGTTTGTAATAGCCAGAACCTGGAAACAACCTAGATGCCCTTCAATTGAAGAATGGATGAAGAAAGTATGGAATGTATACATATTAGAGTACTACTCAGCAGTAAAAAACAAGGACTTCTTGAAGTTTTTCAGGCAAATGGATGGAAATAGAAAACACTATCCTGAGTGAGGTAAGCCTGACCCAAAAAGAGGAACATGGGATGTACTCACTCATATTTGGTTTCTAGCCATAAA
The DNA here is from genome assembly GCA_025134845.1 of Neodon shergylaensis. Taxonomy (NCBI): domain Eukaryota; kingdom Metazoa; phylum Chordata; class Mammalia; order Rodentia; family Cricetidae; genus Neodon; species Neodon shergylaensis. The sequence goes on along the minus strand of JABTXL010003485.1, from coordinate 1,533,136 downwards.
TAAAGGACATTGAGCCTATAATTCGGGTTCTTAGAGAAGCTAAATAAGAAGGAGAACCCAAAGAAAAACATATAGGCATCCTCCTGAATATTAACCTTCATCAGGCGATGAAAGGAGACAGAGACAGAGACCCACACTGGAACACCGGACTGAAATCTCAAGATCCAAATCAGGAGCAGAAGGAGAGAGAGCACGAGCAAGGAACTCAGGACCGCGAGGGATACACCCACACACTGAGACAATGGGGATGTTCTATGGGGAACTCACCAGGGCCAGCTGGCCTGGGTCTGAAAAAGCCTGGGTTAAAACCGGTCTCGCTGAACATAGCGGACAATGAGGACTACTGAGACCTCAAGAACAGAGGCAGTGGGTTTTTGATCCTACTGCACGTATTGGCTTTGTGAGAGCCTAGGTAGTTTGGATGCTTACCTTACTAGACCTGGAAGGAGGTGGGTGGTCCTTGGACTTCCCACAGGGCAGGGAACCCTGATTGCTCTTTGGGCTGACGAGGGAGGGGGATTTGATTGGGGGAGGGGGAGGGAAAGGGGAGGTGGCGGTGGGGAAGAGACAGAAATCTTAAATAAATAAATAAATAAATAAATAAATAAATAAATAAATAAGAAAACCAGCTGGAACCAGAGTAAAAAGGAGCGTTAGGAAAATAAGGTCAGGTCGCCCGGGGATGGAAACTGCTAGAGCAACACGTGCTGCCCCGAGGCACCGCAAGGTGGGAAAAGCAAGATTCTGGGGCTTCTACGTTAGGCCAGGAGTGTCCAACTCCAAACAGTTGTAAGGTCCCCCTGTCTCCCAGCAGAAGTGGGCGCACATCCTCACACCTGGAAAGCCACTGAGATCCACTATCCAGACACTGTATACTAGACCCTGGGAATAGGTCCATATCCCAGAAAATTGGTCCAAGAAAAATTCACCAAGTTTGAGTTCCCATCACAGATCACTAAGCCCAGGAGGGGAACCAGCGTCTGGCTTAGACTCCAACATATGTGAATGCTGGAATTAGTAGGTGCACCATGTTATATAAAACAAACAGTGATTGCTATGTGCTGGATGCCGCTGTTAAGACTCTTCCGATTGTAACTTGATTTCCATAACAACTCATGAAACAAGTAGTGGGTACTACTGTGGTCCTGCTCTGGCAGGTCTGGTTTGGTTCTCAGCATTAGGGAAAGAGGTAGAACAGGCAGGGGCAAGCGAAGCTGAAGCCCAGTTGCTGTCCTTTGTCTCCTATCAGCTTCTCTTCACGGCAGAGCTACAGTGTGAACTCAGGAAGTTTGGGTCTAAAGTCTTCATCTCTGGGCTGGAAAGATGGCTCAGCAGTTAAGAGCACTTTATGTTCTAGCAGAGGACCTAGATTCCATTCCCAGCAACCACATAGTGACTTCCAGTCATCTGAGAATCCATTTCTGACCTCTATGGGCACCAGGCACATATATGATGCATATATACATATGCATACATATATGTATATATACTGTATGTATATATGTGTGTAGATGTATAGATAGATAAATGAAGGTAAAGATATATCCATATAATTAAAAAATAAAATATTTAAATCTTTTAAGGTTCTCATCCTTCTATTTTCCTGCCTTTCTAGTAAGTAATGGTAAAACGTTTTGATAAATGAGGATTGGGATTTCTTAAAAAAGCAAACAGTGGCAGGCACTCAAGGGTGACCAGATATGTCTGACTTTTGAGAGAGAAAATAAGAATGTTTAAGGTTGAAAAGTAATTTTAATGAATGTTAAATGTCTGAGGAGATGATTAATGAACTGAAGAACCACCTGAAGGAAATATCCAGAATTTGAGAGGAGAAAAAGAAAGTGGAAAATATAGAAACAAAAGAATGAATGATAAACTGGCCAAAGATGCAGGGAACAGGACGAGAAGTCACCGAGTATGCATTGTTAGAGTTTTTTTAAGAAAGGATAGACTGTAGGAGACGACCTTTGAAGGAGCTGAGAGTTTTTCTGACCTGGGGGAAACATCTAAACACACAGACAAGGCCCGGTGTGTCTCTAGTAGGATAAGGCAAAGGAAGTGCTGCCCTGGGCATGCTGGAGAGAAGAAACAGGAGAACCACTCAGAACAGCTGGGTAGACAAGATGGCTCAGGCGGGGACTGACAACAGAGCAACCATGAAGACAGTGAAACCAAGTGCTCCAAATGTGGAGGGAAAAGAGGCATCTCCTGCACACTCAGAGAGGCTAGAGTTCCTAAGTGTGCACAAAATCAACATTGTAAGATAAACGAAACCTCAGACCTTCACTGAAGAATCTCACACATATCCCGCAGGGTTCATCTAAAACATTATTTATTTTTACAAGGAGCTCTGCAGAGAGTATCCTTTCTGGAACCCCAGTAGCATTTTATTTGAGCCTTTTTTCTTTTACAACATTTATCAGACTCACGTGTTATGGAAGTTAAGTGTGCCTCTGCTTACGCCTCCTGCCTGCAGCGCTCACTGCAGTATGGGGACACTTCGCTCCCTGGCGTTGCCCTCTGCACAGTTCCAGTCAGGACGCTTGCACGCAGTGGACGCTGGAGTCTGATGGCATCAGTTGTGGGTGCTGGCGTCTCATGGCATCAGCAGTGGGTGCTGGCATCTGATAGCATCAGCTGGTCACTCTTCCACATGTATCATGGACTATCAGGACCAAAAGCTACCCCAGAGGAGCTGAGCAGTCATGCAGAGTTTTTAAGTGTCTAACTCCAGCTAGGTAGTGTACCGAGGAGATAATGAAAAATTAAGCTTTCTTCTTTTCCTGTTTTGGCTAGGCACTAATCTTCATGGCTACAGATCTATCCATATGACAGAGAACACTGCACTCTAGATAAGTTAACATAAAATTGGTAGTGCTTTCTTAAACCCGATGGCTCCACATGTCTGATGTGTTTTTTGAAAGTATTTCAGTGATAAGACTTTACTCTCAAATCTGAAGTTGTTCCCTTAAGAATTTTGAACTCAATTCTGTATTTATGTAATTGTATCAATTATATGATGAGTAATTATAATCATAGGAGAGGCGTATTTTAATCATAAAACAGTGTATTGTTAGAAGAAAAAGAAATATAGTCAGAGAGACGTGAACTGCACTGTCAGTGAGAATTCTTGGCGGGTAGCTTTAGAAGTCATTTTGCATGGAAATGAATAAAATATAAACACAGTACTTTATCTTGAATATGACAAGAAACTTCAAGACTGTAATGTGCATTAAGATAACATTCCAAACCTATCCTTTCAAGTTTTCAGCCAAGAATTTGTTTTTATAATTTCTTTGCAGTTGGCAAACAGCTACCTTCTCCTTGAGAAATCCGTCTTCACGCCAATGATCCCGATCCCATTGTGTGTAACTGTTGTCGTGCTGGGTAACCTGGACTAACTCATGGCCCTAACTCCAACCCAGACCAAGGCTCAACTCACTCTGTGTGTGACCCCAGCTTATGATTCACGAAGATATCATTAAAAAAAAAAAAACACTTGAGCTAATGTAATTTAGTATTCTGCATTTGGCCAAAGCCAGGTGTGGAGAACGTGTGAACCGACTGACATCTGTGGCCTGCTGGCGATCTGCTTGTTTTGGTGCTAGTTAGCAGCTGACATGCTTGGGTTTTTTGTTTGTTAGGTTTGGGGGTGCGGGTGCATGCATGTGTAGGCCAGAGGTCAACCTCGGGTGTCAGTTCTCAGGAGCTGGCCATGGTACATTTTATGACAGTCTCTCACTGGGACCTGGGACTCACTAGTTAAGCTAGACTGTCTAGCCAGCAAAGCCCGTGGGTCTGTTTGTCTCTACCTCCCCATCACTAGGATTGCAAGTGGCCACCAGCACACACGGCTTCTTATGTAGATTCTGGGCATCAACCTAAGGCTGATTTTAATGGTTTAGCTATCTCCCCAGTACAAGCCACACTTATTTTGAGTCAGTTCCTTTTAGGGTTCCTCAAACTGTCTCGGATATTGGACAAAATAGCTATGATCTGCATGTCCACCACCCAGGAGATAACTTTGAACACCTTTTCCTCAAGCTAAGGGGCAGTGTGGACTGCTCATGCTGCCCAGGTGTTTATGCCCATCACTCCTGGGAGTGTGAGGGCTGCGAGCCTTCCAAGGAGACCCTGAGATGAAAGGGTTGCTTTGCCTAAAGCCACACCCAGTGCTCAGCCTGTGCCCCAAAGGGCCATTTCAGTGCCTGAGTTCCAGAAAGGCGAGAAGGTGAGCTGGGACTTTTATGGTAGATTATTATTATTATTATTATTATTATTACTATTACTATTGTTGTCAGATTCTCTCACTCAATGTGTGCTTCCATGGAGAACGTGCCAAAAACTCCTTGCAAAGGTGTAGCCTTACGTATTGGCTTTGTGGGAGCCTAGGCAGTTTGGATGCTCACCTTACTAGACCTGGAAGGAGGTGGGTGGTCCTCGGACTTCCCACAGGGCAGGGAACCCTGATTGCTCTTTGGGCTGATGAGGGAGGGGGACTTGATTGGGGGAGGGGGAGGGGGAGGGAAAGGGGAGGCGGCGGTGGGGAAGAGACAGAAATCTTTAATAAATAAATAAATAAATAAATAAATAAATAAATAAATAAATAAGGTGTAGCCTTAGCCTGCTTTTTGAACCTGAATTCTAAACCGGGTTCTTTTTATTTCTAGTAAGAGATCTGGGATTTGTTTCAGCAAAATTAGAATTAAAGTCACTGCCTCGCAGAACTGCTTATTACAGTGAAACCTGCAGACTAAACCCTAAATTCAGTCAGTGACTACCGACGAGTTCCCACGCATGGGACATTCACCACATGTCAGGTTCTAGTTCATGGACTTTTCCACAAAAGTACTCTGTGGGAAGGTGAACACACCCTTATTTCACAGAGGAGGAAAACCAAGGCACAGATAAGTTAAGTAACTTCATCAAGACCACACAGTTAATAAATCATAATCAAAGAAAACAAACCAGGCAGCCAGACCACAGAACCAGCATTCTGCATAAAATTCAGAAAGAACCTTTAAAACAAGTGAAGTGTACATGATGATAAGCAAAAGCCCCGTGATGTCTTCTGATTCTGGAAGGAGCACAAATTTCTATTCCTGTAGTCTCTGTTTTTGCACTGCTATAGGTTATGCTTATTTTTGCTTCAAATCAATGCTTGACGTGAAGCGTGAGTGGAAGAGCAGGAGGCAGCTTGGGATCACAGCCTGACATCTAGTCAGTGGCTCCAGGTTGATACCTGGATCCCAGGAAGAGCAGGAGGCTGCTTGGGACCCCAGCCTGACACCTAGTGAGCGGCTCCAGGTTGATAACTGGATCCCTGGAATAATCTCAGCCCTTATTTGTGTTGTTTGTTTCTGTTCTAAGGAAGCATGGGCTGCGTTTCTCACTTCTGCACCCTACCGAATGAGGTCAATAATTAAAGCAATGACATTTTATTAACTGGGTAGTAACCGCATGTGCTTGCAGGGTTTGAGTTCTGCTACTTCCTACAGTGTTATACTTCTGCATCACCAGGGTTATTGGGAAGGATAGGTGGGAGGTGAGAGAGACTGTGACCAAGGCCCCATCACTCCCCGCTCCCCTAATAACTATTTATGCTTGTGCTCCCTTCAGACTGGTTAGCACCCAAAGGAAGCCATTTATTTTCCCATGCTGATTTTACTGCAATCGGGTTTGCATCATAATTTTTCTCTTAGGGAAAAACTACATCAGCGATGGTTGTTTGGACCTCTGTTAATCCTTTGTAAGTCAGAGGAGCCCCTTACTCTTTAAGGCCCAAGCCTGTTAAAAGTTTTTACGACTTGCAAATGAAATGGTTTTTCATCTTCTGCTATGAGACAGCTGAAGTGGAAGAGAGTGCCTTCCACACCAGATAAATTAAATATCAGAGTAATATACAGTCCCAGGTACCGCTGCCAGACCAGCGTAGCTGAATAAAGTCAACAGACTGAACGTTCCCTTGGCAGCCGGCAAGGGTATGAGATACAGCACCTGGGCTGTCCCCCTGGGTCTCCTCAGTAAATCACAGGCAACAGCTCAGAATCCCAGGACCCCAAGAGAGGGAGGAGCTGGTGTGTGGAGCCCTCATCCCTTTCTAGGTGACACAGTTGTCACCCCTCGTGTTGGAGGGAGGGAGTAGAAACTCTCAGAACAATGAAGAGAGCGGAGGAGGGAGGGAAGGGCGGGAACCTTCCTCCAACAGGAGAAGATCCATCACTGACGTGTCATGGGTAGAACCGTGCATTTGCGCCACGTCAGAGGAAAACTCAGTGCCGGGAGGACCTTGTGTCTATGGATCCAATATTTATCATTTTAAGGCCAGAGCAAAGAAAAAAATAATGAGAAAAATGTGGTAAATATTTCCCTCTCCTTATTTTCTAGGTGTTGTTCAACACCTGATTTTGCTGGAGGCAAACCTTGGTCTAGGAGGCCGATAAAAACAACACAGGAAAATATCTGTGTGCAGGCTCCATTTGTTGGGTTCATTTCCTGGACAGTGTTAGAGGGCTAGGACCGGCCCTCAGTCATCCAATGGTTGAACAAAGGGAGTTTTAAAATAGAATATTCCACCCTGGGAAAGTTCAGGCAGCAAGTGAAAAGTCAGGGCGAGGAAGCAGCAGATACTTTTATGTAGTCAGTAGAAACTTCACTTCTATCATTTGTATGTGGTCAGTGTTTGCGACATAGGGACATGTGTACACAGGAGGCCACGGGTGTCTTCCTCAGCTGCTCTTTACCTTGATTTTGAAGACAGATCTCTCACTGAAGCCAGAGCTTTTCAGTTCAGCTAGGACAGCTCTCCAGTGAGGTCTGGGGATTGTCCCCTCTGCCTCCCCGAAGTGGGACTACAGATACATCACAGCCAGCTTCTGACAAGAGTGCTGCAAATCTGAACTCAGGTCCTGGTGTTTGTGTGACAAGCGCTTTACCAACTGAGTCCTTTCCTAAGCCCTGAAAATCCATTTTTAGACCGTATTCATTGTAAGGTAGACAAACAGGACCCTCTGTCCTTCCTATGAAGACCTGTAAGAAGCAAAGGGCAAGGAAGGGACTGTGGACAACAGAACCATGTGGGTCCTTTTTAAACCACGGCTGATGCAGCATCTCCAGAGAGGAGTATATGGGAAGAAAAGAGCAACTACGCCTGCTGTTACTGGCCCTGGATGATTACAAGACGTGATGGTCCTTTGCGGACAGGTAAAGGAGAAGGATGAAGTGATGGCTTAGACTCTAACCCACAGAAGATCTAAATTCACCTGGGATCCACTCCAGAGTCAGTCCTGGACACACTAGTGTCTTCATGTTCTTTTAGAAAGAAACAAGAAAGAAGAGAAACTTCCCCGGGCCTGAGTTATGAGTATGGCCTTGAGAACGTCAACAGACTTATTGTCTTGTTGAGTCTGTAGTCAACACAGCCCCACAGCAGGTGTGAGTGTCCCCCCACTTCAGAGGCAGCTCACTTTGAAGCTGGCGAATCAAGGACATTGGTACCTTCAAGGAAACAAGGATATAATTATCAAACGGCCTCTCTGCCGGTGACCTTCCATTCCTTGGGCTTGTCCTACTCCCTTTGCTGGCACAGACCCAGGTCCTTACAGACAGAGCTCAGTGTCCCAGACGCTCAGATGGAGGAGCAATGCCTCCAACACCCTCTGAAATTGTTCCTAATCTCATCTTGCTATACTGCTTTCCCGACATAAATCTACAGCCTCAGGGGCTTCAAGCCCCCTCCACTGGCCCACGCAGACCACTAGAATCTAAGCAGCGAAGTGTAAAATATATGCTTCCCTTTCCCTCACCTGAGCCACCTGTCTGGGACCTCGGACCCCAGTGTGTCTGTGAAGGCTCAAACATAATGTAGCTTCTTCCAAGCTGCCACCATCACCTCCATCCTCGAAGTTGACTTCTCAAGGCCCCGGGAAGCTCAGAGTGAGAGCTCTTAACTATTGCCTTTGAAATGTTGAAAGTAGGAGCCCAGTAAAAGAGTACAGGAAAACAAAAGAAAAATAGTCATTTGAAAGAGCACTAAAGAATCCATCTACCTAGATACCGTGGGGTAATTTCTCAGCCACAGTCAGTGTAGTGTTTGGGTTCCTTATCTTCAAGAAAAACCTCTGGACTGTTTGCTAAGCATCTATGAGTCAAGTGTCCAGATTCAAGGATTATACATCACTTCTATCCTGTTCCTACACACACACACACACATACACAAACACACATACACCACCACCACCACCAGCCTTGGTTCTAAGAGAGCCATTGAGTTGTAAGAATCTTTCAGAACACCAGGAATGTATTCTACATCACCACAAAACAATAATTGTCACTGTTTAATATGTCAGAGTAAAATTTATTTTCTGGGCTACATAAAACCTGCCTAAATGCATAGATTTTTTTTTCTTAGTTTTTATTCATAATCATAAACTTAACTCTGCAATCCAGCTAGACTTGAAGGGGAATGAGGAAAATATGGAACCCAAAGAACTTCAGTGAGAGCAGAGATTACAGGGTACTGCGAGCAGATGGGGCTGGGGTGCTCTCCTGAGCTACAGAAGGAATGGTCTGGTGGGTAAGAAGCCGCAAGTCAAAAGAATTAGAGTTGTCCACAGTCGGAAATGGTGATCTTCTTGCTGGTCTTGCCATTCCTGGACCCAAAACGCTCCATGGCTTCCACAATGTTCATGCCTTCTTTCACCTTCCCAAAGACCACATGTTTGCCATCCAGCCACTCAGTCTTGGTGGTACAGATAAAAAACTGGGAACCATTTGTGTTTGGTCCAGCATTTGCCATGGACAAGATGCCAGGACCTGTATGCTTCAGGATGAAGTTCTCATCCTCAAATTTTTCTCCGTAGATGGATCTGCCGCCAGTGCCATTATGGCGTGTGAAGTCACCACCCTGGCACATGAATCCTGGAATAATCCTGTGAAAGGAAGAACCCTTATATCCAAATCCTTTCTCTCCAGTGCTCAGAGCACGAAAGTTTTCTGCTGTCTTTGGAACTTTGTCTGCAAACAGCTCGAAGGAGACGCGGCCCAAGGGCTCCCCATCGGCCGCGATGTCGAAGAACACAGTGGGGTTGACCATGGCTGCAGCAAGCGGTGAGAGGGGGCAGCGGCGTCTGCAAAGCCGCATAGATTTTTTTTTCTGGAAAGAAACACCAGAAGCATTATTCCCCAGAAAGTCAGAAACAGATTAGGAATACACATTTCACTGTTAAGAGTTAAATGTCCTGGAAATTCAAGAGCACTGATTGTCAAGTGGTGGAGGAGATTTCACTGTGGACACTGAGTGGTATCTAGAGCTAGCTTTGGCTGTCCCAGCTCTGGAGCTGAGCATGCTACTGGCATCTGGTAGGGAGGAGCCAGGGATGCTGACAAACACCTGTGACAAACAGGGTCATCCACGACAAAGAATTGTCCCGCCCCAAATCAAGAGTGCTGGAGCCGAGAAGCTCTGTTCTACATGATGCAAAAATAATGCCACAAAATAAATCATAGATAAAGCTAAGGCGATCATTCGTCTTCGTGTCTTTAACTGCAAGTGTTACGGGTTACCTAGAGGAAGAAGACCTTGAAATAGGGTTGGGCACGTGCCCAGTGATGGAGAACACACATTCTGGTTCTGTCCCCAGCCCTACAAAGAAAAATATGGTAGTTGGACAAAATTTTTTCAATTATACGATAAAAGGGAGTCTTTAAATTTCCCAATTTTTAGTTTCACAAAAGAATACTTATCAAACATTAATTATAAAGTCTGTTACAGTTATATATAAAGGTTACAATGCTCTTTAAGACCAGGAAGTCAACTTTAAAATTTTTGGTGCTTTTTAATTTTTCAGATTATCTATGTGTGGGTACGTAGCTGTGGGCACAGTGTGCTGCAGTTTATGTGTGGAGGTCAGAGGACAACTCAGGGAGCGTGTTCTCTCCTGCCACCTTGTGGGGTCCAGGAATCAGACTCAGACGTCAAGTCTGTGAACCAGTGAGTGCCTCTACTCTCTTCGCAATCTCCTTGCTAGCCCCACACCCCAACACTGTCACAGAAATGCTTTTAAAGATAGTTTTACACTGCAGGCCAGGAGAGCCTCCAACTGTGACAACCTTCTTGTGAGCGCTGGGGTTAAAAATTTGAGACACATTACCCAATTAACTTTAACATTTTAATGACCTTTATTACAACCCTGCAAAACAAAACATTATGGAAAAACCCTTAAGTAAATGCTAATTAAAACTACTTTTGAGATTCCACCCCATCCTAATTTTTTTAAAAAAAAAAGAGCACTCTTCAAGAAAACAAGTGACCACAAATGCTAGTAAGTTTGGAAGGGGGAAATAGAACTACCATATGATCCAGCTGAACTACTCCTGGGTATATGCCCCCAAGAACTGTAAGTCAACACACTACAAACACACTTGCACACCCACTTTTATTGCTACACTATTCACAATAGCCAGGAAATAAAACCAGCCTAGATGCCCATCGACAGATGAATGGATCAAATGTGGTACATACACAGAAAGAGAGAAAGGAAGAAAGGAAGGAAGGAAGGAAGGAAGGAAGGAAGGAAGGAAGGAAGGAAGGAAGGAAGGAAGGAAAAGAAAGAATGAGAAAGAAAGGGGTGGAGAAAGAAATCATAACTTTTGAGGAGAATAGAAGTGGAGATCATTATGTTAAGTGAAATAAGCCACATTCAAAACAATAAATGCCACTTGGTTTCTCTCATGAGGCATCTAGCAGTGTGTGTGCGCACGCGTGTGTGCGTGCATGTGTGTGTGTGTGTGTGTGTGTGTGTGTAATACATGGAATCAGAAGGGGAGAGACACAGAGATGGGGAGGGTAATAAAACACATGTGATGTGAACAGGGATGACTGTGGAGAGGAAGGGACCAGCAAGAGGGGGCTGGAGAAATAGCTCGGTGGTTAAGAGGACTGGCTGCTCTTTCCGAGGACTGTTTCTGGCCTTGAGGACCAGCACCCACATGGCAGTTCACAGGCATCTGTAACTCCATTTCCAGGGGATTCAACTCTCTCTTCTGACTTCTGCCTACCCCAGGCACACATGTGAAAAATAGAGCGAGGGGAGAAGGTAATGGGGAGGGGACAGACAGGAACAAAGTATAATGACATGTGTGAAAATGCCATAGTAAAACCCTTTACTTTGTATATTAAGTCAAACATTTAATTAAAAAACCCACATGAAACCAAAATATATATATCTCCCTAAGCTATAACAGGAGTTGATAACTATATTCAAAGGTAGTTTAAATCCCTCAAAACTATTTGGAAGAAATGGATCTATACACATGTATACATATGTATGTATACATATGTATGTATACATATGTATGTATGTATACATGTGTATACATATTTATACACGTATACATACATATACACAAACACCCCTTTTAGATGGCCATTCCTCCAGAGTGTTTAATAAGGATTATGTCCACCATATCACTGAAAAACAGTAAGCAAAATAACAATAAATCATTATGATCCAATAGATGTAGTCTTCTTGAAGGGGCAGCCTATGATTTGTTTATATTTCTGTCCCCATCACAATAAATGTTGAAGAATTAATGAAATAAAAAATATACAAAGAGAGGCTGAAAACACGGCTCAGCTGTTAGGAGCACTTGCTGCTCTTGCGAAGAACCTGGATTCAATTCCCAGCACCTATATGTCGGTTCATAACTGCCTACAACTCTAATTCGAGGAGATCTGGCACCCTCTTCTGGCCTCCACAAGCATCAAGCACACATGCATAGATGTACATGCAGGCAAACACCCACACACGTTGTGTGGAGGTGTGGGGTGCGGGTGGGTGTGGGTGCATGTATACATGAAAGCTAAGAGGTAACCCTTAGATCACAAGTCAGATATTGACTTACACTCTCAACCGTTATAATACAGCATCTAAGAACACACACCTGGAACATTGCTGTCTCATTGCTACAACTATGAAGTAAGGCTAAAAATAGAGATCCCACTGGAATGACCATTGATAGTTTACTAAAGACAATAAACTCAAGTTTTAAAGGCTGAAGATTTGAGAGCATCTATTAATATCTATATGCAAATAACCTAATAATGTCAATGGCTTCCTCCAGTTCATGACAAGCCTTTGGGATTTGAGGGAAAGGAGAAAAAAGAAAACAATGAAAACCCAGTTTTTATTGTTTTCTTTTTTCTCCTTTCCCTCAAATCCCAAAGGCTTATCCTGAGTGAGGTAAGCCAGACCCAAAGAGAGGAACATGGGATGTACTCACTCATATTTGGTTTCTAGCCATAAATAAAGGACATTGAACCTATAATTCGGGTTCTTAGAGACGCTAAATAAGAAGGAGAACCCAAAGAAAAACATATAGGCATCCTCCTGAATATTAACCTTCATCAGGCGATGAAAGGAAATAGAGACAGAGACCCACATTGGAGCACCGGACTGAAATCTCAAGGTCCAAATCAGGAGCAGAAGGAGAGAGAGCACGAGCAAGGAACTCAGGACCACGAGGGATACACCCACACACTGAGACAATGGGGATGTTCTATTGGGAACTCACCAAGGCCAGCTGGCCTGGGTCTGAAAAAGCCTGGGATAAAACTGGTCTCGCTGAACATAGCGGACAATGAGGACTACTGAGACCTCAAGAACAATGGCAATAGGTTTTTGATCCTACTGCACGTATTGGCTTTGTGGGAGCCTAGGCAGTTTGGATGCTCACCTTACTAGACCTGGATAGAGGTGGGTGGTCCTTGGACTTCCCACAGGGCAGGGAACCCTGATTGCTCTTTGGGCTGACGAGGGAGGGGGATTTGATTGGGGGAAGGGGAGGGAAAGGGGAGGCGGCGGGGAAGAGACAGAAATCTTTAATAAAAAAATAAATAAAAATAAAATAAAATAAAAAGAAAACCCAGGAACTTTTGGAAACTAATCAAAAGCTTTTCCCTTCGTAACCACTTCTGTCCAACCCCATCCCCTTTGCCCCAGAACCCACAATATTTAAAAGCATTCGCTTCATTAGCTTTAAGGAGTTGTAAACACTACCATCAGATTTTCTGTAAGCTTGTGTAGGCACGTAGGAAAAGTGGTCCATAGATGGAGTTCAACAGGAAACTCATTCCACAAACTCATTCTCTGTGATGTAAAGGGTGAAGCTGGAGACAAGGGAAGGCAGTACCATTCGCCGAGCTCTTGGCGGGTGCCAGACCTCCTCTGGTGGAACTTGCTGTGCATCCTTCCAACTAGCTCTCACCACTTACATCTTAGTTGCTATGACAACATATTTTAGTATTTAATTACTTATCTGCATTTTGGGGGGGTGCTATTAGCACTGTAACACTGAGTTTACATCCCTAACACCCACCCCACTTTTTGGTGAGAGGGCAGAGTCTCACTGTGTAGCATAGCCTGCCCTTGAACTTATTAAGTAGCTCAGTCTACTTTGAACACCCAATCTTCTTGCTTCAGCCTCTCAAGCTCTGGGTCTCCAGCTGTGTACCAGCATCTGCAGCTTTGTGATAATATTTTAATGTTAACTTGGTGAGGCTCCAGGAGGCCCAGCTATCTAGGTGGGTCTAGAAGAGAGGAAAGTCTGAGTTTATAGGTGGAGAAAGGACACTGACCTCACAAGTGTGGGTGAGCATCACCTACCTCTCCAAAGAGAACAAAAGAAAGAGGCATTTGCTTCCTGTATGAACTGGGAATCCTTCCCTGCAGGATACTAGGGTTATATTGGTTATAGTACCAGAGTTCCTGGGGCTGTAGCTTGTGGGCAAAAGATCAGTGAACTTGCTGGCCTTCACAAAGTAGGTAGTTCAATTCTAATAATAAAATCTTTCTCAGTCTCTAGCATTGACCCATTTTGTTTGTTTGTTTGTTCATTTCTGTTTCTCTGGCTAAAGGGTTGGGCACAGGTTTTGAAGCCATGACTAGGAAAGACTTTTCTGGGAAGTTGGCAAAGATAGGAAGGAAGTGGGAGAGCCAGCTAGGAATGCATTTGTGGAGAGAACCTTCCAGGTAGATGGAAGAGCAAGAGCAGAGGCTTCGAGGTAGGCGAGGTAGGCGGAGGTGTTGGAGGAGGCGGGAGCAAGCATGGGGAAAGGCAGGCAGACAATGGGCTGGGGTTCTGATATCTTGAAAGCCTTAGTGAGGACTCTTCTGAAGGCAGATGGAAGAAGCTGGGAGTTTTGCCATGATCTCATCTACGCAGGACAGGATCCTCTGGCTGCTGTGTTGGGAGGAATTGAAGGGACAGCCATAGAACAAGGAAAGACAGCTAGGACAAGTTCAAATAGTTAGCACAAGATAAAGACAAGGGGTTTGGGAGTGAAAGTACTTTTAAAAGGCCACAAGATGAGGGGTGGATGCAGTTCAATGGGAGGGAGGTGGGAAGGGGGAGAGAAAACAGGATTGGTGTTCGTAAGGCCTCGGGTTTAATTCCTGCCTGCAAAGCAAACACACCCAAAGAAGATCATATTGGCTCACATGTGGTTTGAAGGTGTAATCAAAGAATTTTCCAGAGAAATGAACAAGGTAAGACAAAATTAAACCAACAAGCAAATCGAAAGACAAGGGGGAATATCAGAATTTTCAGTTCCAGTACATGCAATAGAGATGCTGCTTCCAGGTGGAAGGCTCGGCACGGCTGCTAGAATCCGGGATTAGGACCCTCTGGATATAGGTAATAATGAGAAGAAAGCTCACATGCCAATCAATGGCTTCAGAATTCGACAACTGGAGGCTTGTTCTTACTTTAGAAGTAGGGGGAAAGAAACCATTTTATTCTATTCTAGTAAGCCAGAACATGGTTACAAAAGGAATTGCAAAATCTTATTTTTTATGAATTTTTTTTGGCATCTCCTTCTCCAAACTTTTTCTTATTTTCTTATGGTCAAGGCCCTTTTCCAGTCCTGACTCCTCCCTTCTCACACTGCAAATAAAATCTGTGCTAGGTACACACCTATGACCATAGCACAAATAGGTAAAAGCAAGATGATCAGAGTTCAAAGCCAGCCTGGGTTACATAGTGAGACTGACTTTAAAAATTAAGTACTTGCCTAATACTTATAAGACCCTGAGCCCAGCAAAAATCTAAACTCAAATTGGAATTTTCTCAAGAAGTTTCTGGCCCAATGACAAGGTCATAGCTCCTGGTGAGATGAATATACCGTTCACAGTGGCTCTCCGTTTGCCGACACCTTCTGAGAAATGCTGTGAACTCAGACACTCCCTCCAGGTCTATTGGGCTGCGGATGGCCCTGGACCTCTTGACCAGTTCAGAGTTTCTCTGGGCTGACAAAGGTGGAAGATGGGGAGTCAAACTAATCACTCTTGCAACCTCGTGACGTGTTAGGAGATTCATGAGCATCCTTATCGCTCCTGTTGTCTTATCTTGGTTATAAGTCAGGGTCACCGTGAGCTTTCAGACAGCGTATGAAAGGGAAAGGCAATTGATCATTGTGGGAATAAAAGAGAGGGCTATTCCTCAAAGCAGATGTCTTTTCTCATTAAAGCAAGAAGTTTTATGTGCCCGGGTCCTCACCAGTTGCTACTTGATATGTGGATAAGGGATTTGGGTTCAGATATTTACCAATCTCCTACCCTGCAAAGGTCAAGTGCTCTTGCTTGTGTTAGTCTTGTGGAATCCTTGCAAGCCCTCGGAGAGGTGACATCATTCTCTTACAGCAGGAGAAACACAGCTCAGAGAGAGCAACACACTCTCTGAGCCCCAGGGTGACAAGAGCCAGCCTTCGCACCTCTTGGTTCCCTGTCATGTTGGAGGCTCACGCATGAGCAAATATTGGGCTATTTAGGTGCGAAAGTTTCTTGACTAAAGATGGCCTATTTTCAGTTATAGACAGACCAACTTATGTAGGAGAGTTTCGCCTTTCAACATGGAGATCATACCCTCTATTGCCAGGAAAAGGTTTGTGAGCGCCTCATCCAGTTCCTCAAGGAAAGGGTTGTGGGCACAGCAATGTGCTCATGAGAGTCTATACCCACACCCATAAGAATCAGCTGGGTGGTGAGGGAACCGACATTCACCATTCACCAATGGCTTCCTGCCCTGGGCAGACGCCATGCTGTGTCTTCTGGGCAGTTCTATTAATCTCTGCACCAATACTGTGAGGCGGGTTCTGTTACTGCCTCTATCTTACAGTCAAGGAAATGGAATTTCCCACGTGAAATATCTGTAACCCTCAAGTTGCCCCATGATCCAAGAGACAGACCCACTATTCCACTTTTAATAAGCTGAGTGACTTGTTGCTTTCTCCATAGTCTGGTCCTCCCTCTTTGGAAATCTCATTCCCCCTGGAATGGCTTGAACTGCACTCATGAGTGTGGAGGTCAACGCGTCTCAAGATGCTGCCTTTGCATTTTACATCCAATCATGAAAATAGACTCCTGCCTCCCTTCATCCCTCCATTCAGCCCTCCCTCCCTTCCTTCTTTCCCTCCTTTCTCTCTCTCTGTCTCTCTCTGTCTCTCTCTCTTATGTGTAGGAGAATGACCTTGAACTCACTATGTATCTGAGGATGATCTCAAACTTTTGATCTTCCTGACTCCATGTCCCAAGTGCTGGCATGCTATACCACATCACCACATTCAGTTTATACAGTGATCTGAGGACCCATGCTTTATGTATGCTAGTCAACCATGCTATGCTATAACTGGGTCACATTCCCAGCCCAAAACAGACATATTTATTTTTAGGGCTGGCAATTTTACTTCTAGGTTTCCCTAAGAAATGATGAAATACACGTATGGAAAAGTAGGCTCTGCCCCTTGGAATTTAAATTATTTTTGTTTATTTTTACGTATTTTTTTTATTTTGAGAGAGCATCCTACTATGTAGTCCTGACTGGTTTGAAACTCACTATGTAGACCCGGCTGGCCTCAAACTTACAGAGATCTGCCTGCCTCTGCCTCCTGAGTGTTGGGACTAAAGGTGTGCACCACCACCTCCTGACCCTACAAAGTCATTATAAATTGTGTAGTAGAATATTTAATGGTGGGGCACATCTGTGACATACTTAACGGACATCACCCCGACTATGTGATATACATCCAGAGGATGTGCTATGCATTGAAGAAGTGTGGAAAGAAGTGCACTAACCCTTCCCCCACACACGCCATCTTTCATTTCCTGAACTGCACTCACTCATGCCTGTCCCTGTGTAGAATCTCTACACATGCTGTCCCTCGGCCTGCTCCAATCTTCCCATGGCTGCCTCCTTTCCTTCGGGTCTCAGCTTAAATGTCCCTGCTCAGAATCCCTTCTACAGCTGTATACGGCACTGTGTTTAAGTCACCCCCCTCCTGTCCTTTCCCGGAGCATCTTGGTCTCTTTCTCTTTTCGAACATATCATAATTTGTGAGGACATAGGTATAGTCCTGCATGTTTGGGTTGTTTCTCACCATTGCTCTGAGGTTCCATGAGGGCGAGAGAAACATCTGGTTGAGGACCACCATATTCCAGGTGCCTGCTAAGAAACTGCTCATGGCAGCTTTAGGAAAGATCTTTTGACTAAACTAAAGCGTTAAGGACTAAAGATAGTTTGAAGTTGCTAGGAACTGGCTCTGACTGGCTTGGGGACAGATGGAGGGGAGTTTTCAGTAGGTGGCCACGTAACCTGAATAATGTTCTAACATGGCAGTGTCTACACAGACACACTCCATGTGTCTCCTACGAATGGATCACTGGGTTGGAATTACGACCTACAGCTCACAAGTGTATGAAGTGAGAGGAAATGTCACCAAGGGCAAGCTGCCCATTATTCTAAGAGCACAGAGGGCCAGGTATATAGATTAGCATGGAGCTAGCCTGTAGTCCTCTGCCTTGACCCACAACACATTATGTCCAATGCGGTCCTAAATTCAACTCCCTTCTTTAAGCAGGGAAGAGAAACTTACCCCAGGGGTTTGGGGGCATCTCCAGGACAGTGGTTCTAAAGTAGAAGTCACCACTCACTCCTCCCCTAAAAACCACACAATAAGCAAAAGTCTTGGGGTGGAGTGAGGATAAATCACTTTCCTGATAAAAAGAAAATTTTCACATGTATATTCCTATAGTGGATTTGAGAACAATAATGGGAAGGAATAAGACATCATACAGCATATGGATTGTTTTATCCCCTTTGTCTGACTCCATGCAGAACCTCCAAGACCAGCTGAGGGCCTAGCAGTGATCTCAGGGAATCCTATGCCGGGGGAGGAATTGAGCGTGTGGGGGTCGGGAATGGGGATGGCAATATTTTCCAAGCTCTGTTCAAACAACTTGTATCTCCTACGATCTCCACGCTATTCTGCTACCAATTTTTCCAACACTTGATGACCGATTCACCTCATACATCAATCTGCACAAGAGGGCAGAGGCCAATCACAGACAATTAGAACCTCCTCGCAACAAGCCATCCAGGAACTCACTGCCGGTTTTCCTCGGGTCCTCGAGGCCTTTGTTTACTCTGACCAGATTGGCAGAGGAGGGGCTAGATTGAGAAGATGCATTTTTCTGTTATCCCAAGGCTCAAACCCAAATGTTTTTATAAAGGAAGAAGAGGAAAAGGAAAAGGATATGAAAAAGTAGTGGACAGAAGAAATAGAGGGGACATCCCAACTTAGACTGGGGTTACTAAGGAGTCCACAGAAAGAGTGCCAATAGCTGTTTCTTCTGGAGGTGCTGTCTCAACAGTCTATGGTCTGAGTCCTGCCTGTGCTGTGTCCAACAAGTATAACAGAAGCACTGTTTGGTGTGTGCCTGGGACAGGTGAGACTCTGTCGACTGGAAGGAACCCGGTAAGTTTATTGCTTCCTAAAAGAGATCTGTTTTTTTTTAATGTGTACATGTATATATTTTAAGGTGATTCCAGGTGATGGACATTTTTAACTTAGCTGCTACTAGGAATTCTCTATTTTTTATCATACTCATTTTTAAAAAAATTATTTACTTTTATAATTATAAAATATATATGAGTAGTTATGTGTCAAAAATGAATAAGCACTTTGGGGATACATTCCAAAAACACTGTTTTTAACAAAAGGTTGAAAAACTGCTAATCTGGAGATAGCTGTCTTAAGCAAAGTGGTAACTTGCTTGATGACATGTGATATTTGGTTTTCCTCTGCCCTGCAAGCCATTCGAGTGTTTACAAAGCCCATGGAGAGGCTGTACCAACAGTGTGGAAGAACTATCACAAACGTGAAGATCAGCATTCCCTGTCTGTGTGAAAGTCCATTGCTGAGTTTATGGTCATGAGCCTGGAAGGCCGTTTTCTTTCCCGTTCTCATCGCCTAAGAAAGTGTTCTCACTGGGTCCCATCCTGGCAGGTGAAAGAGGGGAAGTTTCTCCTGGTCATCACATTCCCACTCTGCACAATGAAGCTGAAATTAATTTGGTAATTGATGTAGTGAGCAAGGCTAGCATTGCCTCAAAACAAAACGAAATCGAGTGAACTTAAGTTGTTCAGTGTGATGATTTAGTGTGTGCATACACTGTATAATAATTCCCACAATCACGTAATCAACACACAGTTACCATCCTGTGAGTGTGCTTATGAACACTAAGGAAGATAAGGGCACTTAAGATCTACTCTCAGTAAATTTCAGGCAATTAACAACTCATTCATCACTTCTTTTATTTGGTAAATATTAATTATACTGCCAAGCACTGTAGCAGAACTGAGTTCTATAAGAGAATATCTCCATCTATGCTTCTTAAAACCATGGTAATGTGCTGGGCAGTGGTGGTGCACACCTTTAATCCCAGCACTTGGGAGGCAGAGGCAGGCGGATCTCTGTGAGTTCGAGACCAGCCTGGTCTACAAGAGCTAGTTCCAGGACAGGCTCCAAAACCAAAAAAAAAAAAGGAAAAAAACAAAAGAAGTGGTTATCCACACAAACAGTAAATTTGTTCAAATAGGCAGAGCATTAAAGCAAATACAATACACTCATTTTTTTTTCTGGAAAAAGCCTCCAAACATTCATCAGCAGTGAACAAGTAAACAAAGTTGGTGCATCCGTCCAATGGAATACTACTCAGTCATCAGTAAGAACACACTACCGCTGCACATAGTAAAGTAGAGGGATTTTAGAAAAGATTTTGCTGAGTGAGAAAATCTTGCTATAAAGGCATGCGCAGGGTCCCATTGATATGACACGCTAATCTAAAGTGATGAAAGATGGATCTGTGTGTGTCAGTGGCTGAGGACATGGGATGGATGGTGGAGACTGAAGATTCTTGGGTGACTGACGGACGCCACTATCTCCATCACACTCCTGGGTACACAGCTTCTCCATCACACTCCTGGG
>JABTXL010003485.1:1450266-1499578 GCA_025134845.1 Neodon shergylaensis | reverse complement strand
CCCCCCCCCAATACAAAATATACATTAAAGAGACAGAGAATTGGTGATTGTCTAAGCTGAGCATTTGGGAGAAATGGAATTTCCCTTTGGGGCGATGCAAATGTTCTCAACTGGATTGTGGCAATGGTTACACCACTCAGCTATGAGAAACTGTCAAATTATACTTTATGTGGGTGGATTGTATTGTATGTGAATTCTATCTCAATCAAACTGTTTAAAAGAATCTCAAAGGCAAGTGTGCTCTTTGATTAAACCCAGGGTCACACACAGTGGGGAGGTGGAGGGCTTGCTTCTCTGAATTTGGAAGGATAGAGGTCCCTGAAAGTCGAGTTTTCAAATTTATAAAATGTGTCTGGAGCCGTCAACAAGCATGGTGTCCCCAACCGAGAAAAGGAGAAGAACGGTACACTGGGTTACAGGGTTGATACGCGGAAACAAGGCCATCCACCGTGTCCCGCTCTGGACCTGTGTAGAAAAGATCATTTCTACCATCACAAAAGCCAGTGGCAACCCATAATCTTCACGGTGTTCAGCACTCCCAGCTCTGCCCTCGCCTTAACCAACTGATCCTAATCTGTTTGTCAGAGGCAAAGCGATTCTGACATATCTTTCTCTTGAGCCAGGAAGACATTCCCACATCATAATCACATCCTTATAGAAATTGGAAACGCATGTTCAAGCCGTGGTGGTCCTGCAAAAGTCTAAACCCGGGTAGTGTTTCTCGGCTCCTGTCATCATTCCTTGTGTGCCAAGGGATAATCAGAGTTTCGCCAGCCTATACAATGACCGATAGCTTTTTCATAAAAGAATACTTTACAAATTATTGAAACGTAGCCCATTTCTACCTGATAAATGACTGGACCTGTGCACTTTGACCTCTCATTGGCCTTTGTTGCTTGCGACCTTGCTCAAATGATTAATGTCCTTTTAACAAGTGCAGGCCTCGGAAGGCTGCGTGGACTCACTGCGTGCAGAGTCCTTATTTGGGGCAAAGGGAAGTTGTTCAATCATAGAACTGCTGATAAACGTTGCAGAGGCAGTCAGATCATTTTTATGTATTTTTATATGCAGAGATGGTCAGATCATTTATGTATTTTTATATGCAGAGATGGTCAGATCATTTATATATTTTTGGATACTCTACTAAAAGGCAGGAGCTTGCAGATTATGTATTTTTATACCTATCATGTCTATTTTATTTATTAATACAGGGTCTCACTGTGTAACTTGGGCTGGCTTGGAGCTCACAGAGATCTGCCTGCCTCTACCTTCCAAGTGCCGGGAGTAAGCCCGTGCACAACTTCACCCTGCTCAGATTCACTGCTTTCGTATTTTAAAGTTTTAAAGAGCCTATTTTGTTTGAGGAGTCTTATCTGCCTGCTTTTATATTTTATTTTGGGGTTTGGGGGAGATTGTTTTGTTGATTTGTTTACTTGGTTGGTAGGCTTCGGTTTTGGTTGGGGGGCGGTTGAAACTGCAGTCAAGTTACATAGTATAAGCTGGCCTATACTATTATTGAATCCTCCTAACCTCAAGCCTCTAAAGTGCCTGGTTACAGGTATGCTAGACCATGTTTAGCTAGGTTGTTTTGTTGGTTTTTTTTTTCAATTATTACTTCTGAAAAAGAGCGTGAGCAATATGTTGACACAGCTCTGTCGTTCCTAAGTCCAAAGTCGTGAAAAATTATGATTTCTTTATCGCACAAGTATTGCTTCATCAGTGTTTTGTGGCCTTGGTACCACTTAGCTCTCTTCATCCAGGTTGACTAATTCTATCATTATTAAGCTTTGTGAAGTCTTAATATCATGGTCCCACTGCTAAAATCAAAACCTACAGCCTGAGGATGCAGCTAGGTGGTGGAGAGGGCCCAGTCTGCAGGGTCCTGGCTTCATTCCCCTGCCAAAAGAACCAAAATAAACAAATAGAATGAATGGAACACAACAACCCACAATGGTAACAACAAACAAAAAACTTAAATATCAAAGTTCCGGGCTTACCAGCAATCAAGAGATTTTTCAGGTACTGGATGGAAAACAGACTAGCTCTTTCTTCCTTAACACCGATTGCTCTGGAAATGGTGAAATAGACCAGGTTTTTTCTGGGTGGCTTATACTAGATTTGGAAGCAAAAGTCAGAAGAAAAAAGCAGGAGAGAGAACTATGAGCCATTTTCTTGGCTTACAAAATGTTTTACGAGTCCAATGTCCCCTGAAAAGGTTCATAGAAAATAAATTAAAAGTCTTCAGCAATTTGCTTGGTAGCCATCGCTACTCCTGGGCAGTAAGAGGATATTTGCAATTCTTAAATCAAATGTGTTTGATAGAATTCAGTCTCATGGCTTTGTAAAGAAAGGTCCTCATTAGAGACGGGGTGGGGGGGGGGGAGGCCGGGGAGACGGGAGCATAACTTTGTTTCAAAGACCTCACCTGCCATGAAATCGCCAGGTCACTACATCAACACCACAAACAAGGCACTTCCCACCTCTTTCAAGTCCCACAGCACTGTGGAGAGGTTGTTCTCCCTGGCAATTTACATAAAGCTATCATTAGAGTGAGGGTTTTCCTTTCCTTAATGGCTCTAAGGTTAAAGTTGAAAATACCAACTTGATGCTGTGCCGAGATGTGGCTGTATTGAACGTTACTTCCACGTTTTCCAGTAAATCATTTCATTATCCATAATGATAATCTCCCCTGACTTTACAAAGAATTGCTTTGCTCAACTTAAAGGAAGTTGGACTTAATTCGCTATCTACATCTGCATTCTCCTTCTCTTTTTATAGATTTTTTTAAAAAAACAAGTTATCAGTAGAATCTTCCTTCACTCAAACATAAGTGAAAGTTTTATCTATCTCGAGATATCACTAAAATAATTTATTGCTAGGGAAACAAAACCTTTTGTCTGAAAGTATATTTCTTCCCGACAGCTGTGGTATTTCAGAGAAAGCACCAAAGCCATGATAGTCTGGACTGCAATCAACCGTTCTTAATAGGAAACTCTACAGACTTTTAATAAGATATCCTCCAATAATTTATGGGCCGAGGTTTTGAAGTGAAGAGGCATTGTTTGGCAATATGTTCTTCCTCTAATCTCGGGAAATTTAAATAAAAGTGCACTCATTTCCTCTGAACTCAGCAGTTCTTCTGGTTTAAAAAAAAAAAAAAGATTAAGAAAAACACCTGCTACACCAGTCTGAAAGTATGCTTTCCATGCTTCAAGCAAAAATTGTGCTAAGCCAAACAAACAAACAAACAAACACCTTGATGCTGGAGTTTTCCTGCGGACTTTCAGCTTTCTGCTAAAGATTCAGGGAGATGGCTCAGTCCACAAAGGGCTTGCACACAAGCACGAGGTTCTGAGTTCAGGTCCCCAGCCCCTGTGTAAAAAGCTGGGAATGGTAGTGTGTGTTTGTGATCTTCGCTCTGGGAAAACGAGACAGGAGGGTCCCAGAAGCTTGATGGCCAGACACTCTAGCCAAATCTGTGAGGCCCAGGCAGCACAGTGAAAGGCCCTGTCTCAGGAAAGAAGGTGGAGACTGTGGAAGGCAATTGACATTAACCTCTGACCTCCACATGTATGTGCACCACACCGAAAGAGAATTCTTCTAAAGAATCCATAGGGTAATACTGTTTAAGCATGATCAAAAAAGTCTTGCCGTGTTTACAAAATATATAGCCTAGTCCCGGAGACCCTCACTGTCTTAGTTCAGTGGGTCTTAATCTGCCCCATAGAAACATCTTTATCTCCCACCCCCATTGTTTTCTGGATATTAATTTGATGCTTAGTTCTCCCCGTTACAGCAACTCCATCCTTCTCCTTGTTTTTACCACCACTATGCTGTGAGCTTTCTTTTGATCTTAGTTTATAATGTCTTTCCCTTTTCAAGATGGAACTTAAACTCCTCCTTACCTGTATCTACCACATTGATAGTTTCATCTTCTTAGGCTGCACCAATCCCCTCCCACGTGGGGCAGCAGATGGTATTGTCTGTACTTTCTTCTCATGCTTTAATGACCCAGTGTTTGGACTCCTTGGTTCTGTCTTAGGGGGTCTGCTGTGGGGACATAAATTCTGCATCTCTAGAATGTTCCGGTGTAAAGTCAAGGGCTGCTGGCCCTGCCACCACACAGTGAATGGCATGGTATCAAGGTTCCTTCTAACTTCAGATGTCCAATCCTGGGGTTCCAATTAATGTTCCTAAATAAATAATGTTCCTGCCGGGCGGTGGTGGCACACGCCTTTAATCCCAGCCCTCGGGAGGCAGAGGCAGGCGGGTCTCTGTGAGTTCGAGACCAGCCTGGTCTACAAGAGCTAGTTCCAGGACAGGCTCCAAAACCACAGAGAAACCCTGTCTCGAAAAACCAAAAAATAAATAAATAAAAAATAAATAAATAAATAAATAAATAAATAAAGTTCCTAAATCCCCGGGGCGGCTCTGGAGTCCGGCATCCAAGCGGCGGCGGGTTCCCAACAGCAAGCAGGCGCATGTAAACAGGCGGCGGGTGAAAGGCACATAGACACATAAAATAGGCATAAAACTAAACATTTATTAAAGGAGAGAGAAAGAGAGAGAGACAGAGAGAGAGAGACACGTGTGCACACACCAGAGGGGACAGTAAGGGAGTTTCAAGATGGCGAGGAGAGGTCAGAAGTAGCAGGGAGTGGGCGTGGCTTGTCCCTTAAAGCGACCAGAAGAATAACACCAATGACCAGTAGAGAGTCTAGAAATGCCCTACAATCCTCATGAGAACAATTTAGAGTTTGGCAAGCACTCACTGATGACCCTTCCTCAGGAAATGCAAGCAGAAACAGGAGTGGGGTAGGGGAGCCATCTTAACTGAGTAAGCAGTAAATGTACTTTATCTTTGTGTTGTTCCGAGAAAAGGTTGTCTGTTGTCCTGCTCATTTTCCTGCTAGCTCTTTCTCTTCCTTTGCTCCTGATAGTCTTGACTCCTTTCCTCCATATACATTTAGATAGGTAGCTTCTGTACTCACAGAAATTTTGCTTTCATTCAGCAACCATTATTCAGAAGTTTACAGGTCTGTAATGTTAGGAAGGAAAGGCGGATGGATGCCCAGTTATACCACTGATGGATGTCAAAGCATAGCTGTGTTCTCTAAGAAAGTAAGAAATGAGAACTTCATCTCACCTGTTCCCGAGATACCCAGGGTCTTAATCACCATCGAGGAGACTTGGTTCTCTAATACCTGATTTTTCCTGCATCGTCCGTGCTGTATCTGTAGCTAGAAATGATTCTTCTGAAGCCTTCAGCCAAGATATGAATAAAGATTTCCTCCAAGTTTTAAAAATAATCCATTAGCTCAAAACCCAGGGATGTGGTGTGGGCAATGTTTCATGCGTTTTTCTCATCTGGATTAAAGGTATACTGACTTAGAAAGATGGAAAATGGAGTCTCTCCTTTTCTCATATCTCCGTTTCCATTTTCTGCATTTTTCAAGTGAACAGATCAAAGATAGTGACCTCAGTTTCCTATTTAACTTTGTAGATGAACATCCAGTTTAATAAAAGACTTCAAGAACATTTGTTCACTGGGTACATGTGAGTGGAAGGAATTTCCAAGATATTACTTTTTTGTAAAATTTCCAAATCCATTTGCATAAGCCTTGGGTCAGATTGCTTGAGTCATTCAGAGATCAAAACAACCAATGCCTGACCACTCAAAGGCCTTAGCAACAACAGGCAAAGCAAACAAACAAAAGGGCGGAAAAGAGGGAAGGAGAGCAAGCTACATTCTGCACCGTGAGGGATAAAGGGGAGCTGCTTGGCCACTGTCACCAGTGCAAGGGATTGATGTTATGGCAGATGACACATGCATGACCTTAGTTCAGAAGCTGCTGCTGTTGCAAGCAATCTTAAAAGTGGCTTGAAAAAATAGCCCTCTTCATTATATCACACAACTTTGTATGCCGGGATTTTGACAGACCCAAAAGCTCCTCTGTGTAATATTAACAGAGGCCACCTGGGGGATGAGCTCATCTCTAAGACGTAAGATGGCCTTGTGGCCTGGTCTGGTCATTTGACAGGATGGCTGTAGTCTAAGTTTGGCTGGGAAGGACTGAACTGCTTTGAGTTAGAACTGAGAACTTCCACTGTTTCAGTGACAAAGGGAATCTGTGTCGTATTTTATGATCCAGCTTTGGAAGTCACATAACATCACTTCTTCATATTCTTTTGGTTAAAGCAACCATAGGTCCATCATATTAAAGGGGAGGGGACAAAGACCCCCCCCCACACACACACACACCATCTCTTGAAGGGAGAAATGTCAAAGAATTGTGATCATTTCGAAACCTGCCAAGAAATACTTTTAGGAATGTATCAATACATTCAGAGATCAATAATTAAATAATGACTACCACTGTGAATTTAAACTCAACTGTACACACCTTCAGCATACATATAAAAATATAGTTGAAACAAAATCTTCATACCGTAACATTATATTGAGATGTGCAAAGTAATTATTTAATTGGGAAAAAGAAATTTGGTGTTTGGTTAGAGGCCCTCACTGTTGATGTTATATTTGAGTTCTACTTTGTCTTTTACTTTATTTTTTACCTTTAAAGATGTTTGTTATTATCTTTTTAATCTATTTGATGAATATGGATGTCTTGCCTGCATGTATTTCTGTGCACCATATGTGTGCCTGGTGTCCTCAAAGTGTGGAACTGGACTTCCAGAAGGTTGTAGCCTCTGTGTGGGTGCTGGGAATGGAAACCTGGGTTCTCTGGAAGAGCAGCCAATGCTCTTAACCACTGAGCCATCTCTCCAGCCCCTGAGTACTACTACAAAGCTTGTAAACATTGCAATCTATTGTTAACTGTGTGACAATAAATTGTAGCTCTTGCTAATCACAATATCCTTCTAACTTACTCTAAAGTATTTTCCAGGTTAAGGTTCTATTTGTTCCTTCTGGAGGGTGTTTTGAAACCAGGTGTGGTGGTGTACCTATAGTCCAGCACTGGGGAGGCTGAGGTAGGAGGATTATGAGTTTGAGGCCAACCTGGGCTAAACAGTGAGTTAAAGGCTAATGGGACTAAAAATAATCAAAGGTATTTGCTGTCTATGAATTAACAATACACAGGACACTAAAGATTGTCGTCGATAACAGCAGTCACAATATGCTGGTGGCTTTGGACCGGCTATTGTATTAAATCCTTCCCTTAGCATCTCCACAAGCCTCCCCCTAACTCTGTAAGTAGGCTACTGACCTATTAATATTTTCACATAGTAAAATACATTGGAAATAAAACATGAGATGTTCATATTTTCAGGTATTCGCTGCTACATTGCTTTCCCCTGCTTTATTGTCTGCTGAAATATCCATGTTCTTAATAAAAAAAGAAACCTGTAAAAACCTGGAAGACTGAGGGCCTAGAACAGGCAGACTTACAAGAGAAAGCTACACTCTCGCCTTGCTAGAGAAAGCCTCCTAGAGAGCACTCTCTGGATACCTGGCCCACACAGATAATTTGATTCTGAAATAACCTCTTCCTAGCTGCTTGTATATAAGTCAACTAAATATAAGTATAACTGGGGAGTGGTTGTCAAAAGATTCAGGATCTCTATAAAAGGTGATTAAAATATTCTAGAATCAAATTGTGTCCCTAATCACAACTTTCAAAAAAAAACCCACTAAATTATGTTTTTAAAGGCAAATTTTATAGTGTGTGGATTATATCTAAAAATACAAAATATCAGTACTACACAAGCCTTATAGAAGTCAGAAAAAGGAACGTTATTAATTCTGAAAACCTCCTGCAATATTTTAACTAGCAAGGGACATTATTACATGCAGTACGTTATGTTGAAAAAAATCTAATTTATACCAGCTACCGTGTGTGTTGACAGTACCGGTTACCGTGAGTGTTGATGGTACCGGCAACAGTGGGCAGTCAGGCAGAAGGGGAGGGAGCTATTACTCTCTGCCGCTTGTCCCCACACAACAGTAGACAGTGTGTGAAAACCTCACCAGCTGCACTCCTTAAACTGCTCATCAAAATGTCAGGGAAGGGACGCAGCCCAGGCTCTCTGACCTTGACCTAAAGCAACCGTGAGCACCGATCAGCACTGCTAGATCAACGTGGACGCTCACACAGTCGGTTTTCACACACTGTCTGCTCTTGTATTCGCTCTGGGACTAATTTGAAAGCGCCACACCAAACTAAATAAATAATAAAAAAAAAAACCTTCCTACTCAAAACTGTGAACTCATGCTATTGTGCTTATTACAGTGTGTTTGCTTATTTAATATGCAGAGATAATTTTTTATCTTTCTTTTGCTAAGTGCTTTTTTAAAAAAAACTCACTATAAGGCCTCACATTATGCTTTAAAAAAAATAAGGTTTATTTTTAACTGACTGTAACTGAAAAAAAAAACACACAATTTCTACCAATAACTTGAGATAGTAGTTATTGGCAGTTACTAAAGTATTTTAAATTTCCAACATAAATTGGTTAAGAAAGTAAATTAAGGCATTCAGTATTTGCACTAAAAAGCTGAGGGGCGGCAGGCCTTTCCTTATTCTTCCAAGCAAAAAGATGGTCTAAGATTTGGCCCCTGCAGTGCATCTATGTTGACTATGCCTCTGAAAATGTCAGGGTGCTGAGAGAGATTGGTCAGAGGCCGATGGGACAGCAGCAGTCACCACTGTAGTCACTACAAGCAGGGCAGTGAGGTCCTTCTGGTACACGGTCTTATCTAATAACCCTCCCTCTTCAAGTTCTCAGGCTTGTCTGGGCGCTGAGTGCTCTTGTGGTACCTGGAGTCTTCTGCTGTACCTCTTTGCTGTCCCCTCTGACCGTGCCCTGGGCTCCCAGGTTAGTCATGTCTTTCCATCGATGCTCCGGTGAGTCCTCATCAGCTCCGCCCAATGGTCGCTAGCCCGATAAGCCTGTTGGGTGATGCTCTAAAGACAGCACCCACCTTCACATCTGTAACACGAAGGGGTCTGGCCTGCTTGTTGTTGGGGTTTTTGTCCTGCCCCGTACCCCACAACTGTTTAGCCCCAAAGAAAATCACACATAGGTCTCCATAAATTATAAGCTGATTGGCCCATTAGCTCTAGCCTCTCACTGGCTAACTCTCACATCTTGATTAACCCATTTTTCTGATCTATGTTAGCCATGTGGCTCATTACCTTTTTTCAGTGGGGCAGATCACGTCCAGCTGCTTCAGTGGTCTGGACAGGAGTGGGAGGAATCAACTTCCTCCTTCCCAGAATTCTCCTGTTCTCATTACATCATTTCTACTTCCTGTCTTGTTTTCCCGCCTATATTTCCTGCCTGGCCAATCAGCGTTTATTTATAACATGATTGACAGAATACAGACAATTCTCCCCCACCACACATCAGTGGCCTTAGCCGTTGTAAATAACCTGGGTTACTCAGGACACTTTACGCGCCTCTCAAAAGAGACTGTTTACAGTGTACCTTGACCCAAGGATCAGGCTCCAAGGAAAGTGGTAAATGGGAGGGAATTTGGGGAACTAGAGATTTCGCAGGCAGGCACGAATCGCATCTCACGTGTGTTAAGTTCTCTGCAGCAGTGCTAAACACACAGGCTTCTGAGGTTCATTAGTTTGTAGCCAGAGAATGGATGCTGCATCTTTAATGCAAAATTACTTATTATGAGATGAATGCTATGTGTGTGGCCTGAAAAAATGGGGAGCCTTTTACTTCACTGAACACCTAATCGCCAAACACGTATTACAGCGGACCGATCATGGTGCAGGGCTGTCCCGTCTACACCACGCCCCCAGTCCAGCAAGGGATCTCTGAGGCTCTGCAGAAGACCGGTTCCCTTCTCTCATCACTGTGGCCTCAGGGGCTCAGCTCCAGTACCTTCCTTTAGTATGTGCTACCCACTCCTGAAAGAGCTGCCACGTCCCCTTCTGGCTTTGTTCTGATTGACTCTGCCTTCTGAGTACTGGGATTAAAGGCCACGTTAGCATGGGTCTGGGGATTGAACTCAAATTCTCACGCTTGCATGGCAACCATTTAACAACCGACCTGGGGAGATAGCCTGTCTCTGGCTTTTTGGATTTGACGTTTTCTCTTTTTGCTTCTTGCATATGTGTGGAGCTGGAGGTTGAATCTAGGATCTGAGGCATCCTAGGAAAGCCGTCTACTGACATGCTTACAAAAGAGCGTGAAGACGCCAATTTTGTCCCGGCTCTTATCTCAACTTGCCTCTCAGCACCAAGTCCTTGTCCTCAGCCTCACCTTACTGCTGTGTCCCCAGGCTTCTTAACTTCATTTTCCCTGAGAAAGGTCATCTAGCAGTGTGTGGCTTAACATGGCATCCTTACTGTTTGTTTATTTATTTATATTTTCGTTTTCACTTTTTTTGGAAACTGTCTCCCGTGTCCTAAGCTGGCCTTGAACTGGTTGTGCAACCAAAGATGACCTTAAGTGTTTGATCCTCCTGCCTCTACCTTCTGGGTACAGGGCTTACAGGGATTCCCAGTTCCTATGATGCTGGAAGTCAAACTCAAAGCTTTCTGCCTGCTAGGCAAGCACTCTGCCAACTGAGCCGTATGCCCAGCCCACAATCCTTAGACGAAGAGTCTAGAAGTGTATTCAACTATGAACATCCAGTGAGAGGACTCTAAGTGCCGTGAGAGACATTCCTAGTGGGCCACAAACTTCTGTCACCAGTCTCCGTCTTCCTAAGACAGGCCTTGGGCACGTTCTTTTTGGCAAAGCTTGAAAGACAGAATTTTTTTTTCCATACCACAGAGCAGTAAGAGGGAAACACACCAGCTAGTGGAGCCCTTAGTGTTGAAAACAACTCGTTAAATTTATTGGTTCTTTGATGTCCAATTCATGGCAGACTCTCCTCGTTATTTTGCCAGAGGAAGTCAAGGTCATCAAGTTGTGTTTTTTAATGGGGATTGATACACTTTTATGAAAGGAACTTGGTGGAATTTCTAAAGAACATCCATTTCTCTTCGCCCTAAGTACAGTAACCTTGCCGTGCCCCCTCGCAGCTACTCAAACCAATGCGAGTTCAGGGTTTTCTCATGCATTGAACAGCCCATCTGACAAAGTATTCTGACTTTTTCACCTAAATGTCAGAAACTTTTCATTATCCGAGAGAAGACAACATCATTATCAAAACCCCTTCTCATCTCGACGCTGTGGAAGCCACTGACCATATTAGGGAAAATAACGGTCAGGCAAAGTTTAGATGGCAGCATTCATCTTTTTTTGTCTGCGATTTAAAAAGAAAAAAGTTCGCCTTCGACTTGGGAAGTCACTCCACGCTTCATTGGCAGAAATGCTCTTTCTGCTTGAAAGCGTGGGGACTTCAGATGGGCCTCCCCTCACCAGGATGAGTAAAAACAATATCATTTTCCCTGATAGCTGCTGAATTGAAGGGAAGGGTTATTTATTTAAACTTCTGAAGCATGAAGCCAAAAGAAGCCAGTGTGCGCTGTCTGAGA
Organism: Neodon shergylaensis; assembly: GCA_025134845.1. Classification (NCBI taxonomy): domain Eukaryota; kingdom Metazoa; phylum Chordata; class Mammalia; order Rodentia; family Cricetidae; genus Neodon; species Neodon shergylaensis. The sequence continues at coordinate 1,488,113 of JABTXL010003485.1, read as the reverse complement.
CGCCCTACGAGAGATAAGAGTTTACGAAGCGTTAGGTCAGCACCATTCCCAGTTTCTCATGGAAAGCACACGGAAGCCTCTGCCTCAGGATTGAAGAAACAGGTCTCTGCAGTCATGCATCCCCCTGCCTTATAGTTTCCATAACCTCTCCTTCCGTCACACACACACACACACACAAACACACAGAGAAAGAGAAAGACACAGAGACACACACACACACATGCAAATACACAGAGAGAGACAGACACACACACACACAAATACCTTCGAACAATCCCACGACTAAAGGGTGATGAACAGTTCTTTTATTACCTGCTAACGGCCATGTTATTACTAAGAACAGCGACTCAGAAAGCCTTTGTTCCTCTGCCTCCCGCAGAACACCTGGGAACTGCTAAATCCCGTCCCGTCAGCACCTAGTGGAGCCTGGGAGTTTCACACCCTCCTTGCAATCAGGCCTCTCTCTGCCAGTAAAGCCTCCCTCACACTTGTCTTCAGAGCAGAGCCGGACTTCCAGCTGCTGCGGAGGCAGCGCATTGGAGCAGCTCTCTCAAACACTCTCTTGCTTCCTTCTAAACACCGCCCTTCACCTGGTCCCAGCCGGCCCTCCCGTTCCAAGCTTTCTTACACTCTGTTATTCCCTCCAAATATATCGTCCTTACCCACTGTTTTACATTTTTTAAGTGAGATTCAATATCGTATTCTATTGTTACTCTAACAAACTCACAGAGCATAATGACCTGGAGAAACAGAAATTTACTGTCATGTGATAGGGAAAGTCAGAGTCCAGAATTAGTCCGACAAAGCTAAAGGCAGCTGTTGGCACACAGTCAAATCACCTCTTTTCCCTTTCATAAAATGGTTTGGGATTACATGTAGCACCCCAGGAGCTCTGACACCCTCTTCTGCCTTCTGCGGGCCTGTACACACATGCACACACACTCTCTCGCTTTCAAAAATTAAAAAAAAGACAAGAATGAGATATCACTATATACAGTTACAGAACACAACAGAGAACTCTGGGAAGAACGCAGAGAGACAAGAGTGCTGTGTTGTTTCTTTTCTTTTGTAGGTAGGAATTCTCAAGGTCACACCCACTTTGGAAAATTAGTGGTTTCTTACCAAATTAAACATACTTGTCCCATATGATTGAACAGTATCTGTCCAAATGAACTGAGAACCTATGTCACACGACATATCAGCCCAAGAATATTTAAAGAAGTTTTGTTTGAGGGCTAAGGGGATGGTCCTGTGGGTAAAATGCTCGCTGTGCAACATGGGACCTGAGTTCAGACCCCCAGCACCCATAAGAAAAGCTAGGTGTGGCCAGGCGTGGTGGCGCAGACCTTTAATCCTAGCACTAGGGAGGCTGAGGCAGGAGGATCTTTGTGATTTCAAGGCCAGTGTAGTCTAGTCTACAGAGCTAGTTCAAGGGCAGTAGGGTCTCCACAGAGAAACCCTGACTTGGAGAGAAAGAAAAAAAAAAGCTAGGTGTGGTGATAACCATTCTGGGGCAGGGGAGACAAAGGTTGATAACTGGGTTTCCTGGTCATCTTGTCAAACCTAGGTGAGCTCGAGGATCGAGGCGAGACCCTGTTGAAAAACCGAAGGTGGCTGTGAGCCGCCACGTGCAGGTGATAGGAGCTGAGCTCTGGTTCTCCCTAGAGCCCTGTACACACCCTGAACAGCAGAACCGTCTCTCACGCCTGTTTTAATTTGCAGTCCCTGCTGGCACATGGCCCGGGGCAGCCTTTCATATGCTAATTTACAATCATATCTCTGTCTCCTCTGGTGACTTGTCTAAGATCTTTGACTCATTTTTTTAAAGGGGCTTTTTGGTTTTTATTATTGAGTCTCATGATTAATATTTTAGCTGTGGCAAATTTAAAAGATGTTTTCATCATTTGGAGCTGCGTGCAGAAATAATTGCGGATAATGAACACAAAGTTTGGGATTCATTTCAAGCCATGAATCTGGGCTGGAGTGAAGATGACAGGCTAAACACTGACTGCCACCTCACAGTCGGTCACATCAGGACCCTTGTACATGGAATTCATCACACTAATTCCTTCACCATGTACATGTAACACCCGATTTTGTGTTACACCCTCGGTACAGTTTGTGCGCCACTGTACCTTACGCAAGTCGGGCAAGGGCCTGGAGATTGAAAGAACACACACAGAGACCAGGGTCATTCGAAAGGAGACCAGCCGAATGCCGAATGCTGTTTATTCAGACTTGGGGAAATCCTTACATACCTAACTGCTGCACAAGGACCTCGGCCCTGGCAGGTGGGAAATTACCATATTAACAAAGGAGTCAATGCCCTGCAGCTAATCACCAGGCGGGGCAGGGAGAGCACAGAAACAAACAGGATGCTTGGTTAGCTGACCAGAAACTGTCCTCGCAGATGCACCCCAGAAACAAGGGCAGACCAGGGCCCTACATGTACATGTGAGTTTTTCCTTTCGGGTTTAAAGTTAAATCCTGGTTTTGCTCAAACCATTAGGAGTTACACGCAGTCCAAAGTCACAGCCCAGAATTCCCCGTGGGCTTATTAGCAGGGAGTGTAAGATTTAAAATCGAAGTACCTAGGGTACTACTTAGCTATTCCAGGCACCGTACAACCTATAAGAGTTTTACTTGATGCCTCAATGTGTTTCCTAACATCCTAGGGCTAGACACAAGATTAATCACACTATAAATTCTACCAGGTTTATAGATGCTGTTATTACCTGTTCTTTAATATCTTGATCATATTTGAGGCCATAAACCTTATATCAGTTCCCACCCTGCCATACCTTGGCATTGGAGTAAAATTTAAAAGCAAAATTCGGACCATCTCCTGTGATAGATTTTTATCAGGAAGGCATAGAGGAGGTGCTTAAAATAGGAACATGCTCCTTAAACTGTAAAGACTTCCCAAATAGTTAGCGGTTAGTACCTGACACCATCCTTCCAGGAGACTGATCTCAAAACTGAAATTAGTATTAATATGCCCTATATGAATTTTTGAGTAATTTTTAAAATTTTATTCAAATTGCTTAAGTATTGTGTCTCTGCCTGTTGTACACGCATGCACGCACACTTTCCCTGGTGCATGCATGTGTGGAGGCAGAAGTTTTCTGGTGCATGTATGTGTTAATGTTAACGCTCCGTGTCTTCCTTAATTGCTCCTCTACCTTAGGTTTTGAGACAGGGTCTCAAACTGAACCTGGAGCTTGCAGTTTCTGCTAGGCTGGTGGACCAGTGAGCCCTGGGGATCTTCCGGTCTCCACGCCTGTCCACACACATACACACACACACACACACACACACACACACGCATACACTCACGCACGCACACTATAGCGCCATAGGAGTACACTGCCATTCTCAGTATTCCATCTGGGTGATGAGGATCTGAATCCAAGTCCTCACGTGCTGCCAGCATTTTACCCACTGGACCATATTCCTAGCTCCAGACTTTTGTTTTCATAATTAATATATACTTGGTATGTAATATATACAGAGAGACTATTACATATTTCTGTCCATGAAGGAGCAAGCCTGGGAGGCAGGAAAAAGAGATGCATGAAAAAAGATACCCAGTTATCATTTGACTTGAATACTCATGGAATAAATTCCTATTTATTTTTGTTATATGTGTGTGCTGGCTTGTATGAATACAGCATGCATGCAGTGCGTATGGCGGCCAGGAGGGGGCATTAGATCCTTTGGAACTGTAGTTACAGGCAGCTGTGAGCAGCTCAGCATGGGTGCTGAGAAAAGAACCTGGGTCCTCTGCAAGAGCATCAAATGCTCTTGACTGCTGAGACATCTCTCCAGTCCTCAAGCTGTCCCTTAAGAGGAGCACGTTCTAGGAATCTGGTGCTCAGCCTGGGTGAGTTGATAACTTAATTGTGGTACCCTTTACAAGCTATACCAATACATTATGGTCATACATATCTTGAATCTACACAGTCTTTATTAAGCTTTGATTTTCTTTCTTCCTTTTCTTTCTTTCTTCTTTTTTTAATCTTCTAGTACAGTGCCAGTGGCGGCTTCTTCAGGAGACCTACGCGCACTGCATCCTGGGCTGGCTTAGCCGTGGCTGCTTGTCCTTTCTGCCCGTGTCCTCTGCCCACCCGCGGCCTTCATGCCACTGCCCAGGTTTCCCACCCTGGCCTTGGCCCTGCCACTCAGTACCACGCTCTGCCCTGAGGGAACTCAGAGGAGGCCCTGGCCTCTGCAGCTTGCCTGGGCTCTCACGCAGGACCCTTGAAGGGTCACAGAGTGACTCACCCCCTTTGACGTTAGAAGGAATCAAAGACCCAGTACTGTATGGCTTGAAACTCTACAAGGCTCACCCAGAAAAGCTCTCAGTAAATTCTCATTTTATGAAGAACCTGGGCGTAGACCATTTGGACCAATTGAAGAACATTATGGCCATGGAAGATCAATTTGAGTTTGAAAATCCTGATACAGATATAGAGAAGTTAACGTGTCCACAAGAAATTGTAGATTGCATTGCAAATAAGAAGGATGAACATGGATAGAGTGTCAGAACCTTCCTCCTCTCCAAAAAGACTCTGAGAACACATCATGGTATCATGGCTGACTGACAGTGGTTCTGTTGGACTTGAATTCAAATTGTCTGATTGTTTTACCCTTTAAAAAGAAAGTTATTATACAGAGGCAGGCGGATCTTTGTGAGTTCGAGGCCAGCCTGGTCTACAGGAGCTAGCTCCAGGACAGGATCCAAAGCTACAGAGAAACCCTGTCTCAAAAAACCAAAAAGAAAAAAAAAGAAAGAAATCTATTATAAAACTAAAAAAATTCCCTGTGTATGTGTGTGCTTCCTGGGTGTGGGAGGTAGATACATGTCATAACTTGCACAGGGAGGTCAGGGGGCAATCTTAAGGAATCGATCCTCAACTTCTACCAAATTTGAGAGTCTCTTTGTTGTTTGTTGCTGATTCCAAAGGCTCTCCTGCCTCTGCCTTCACCTCCACATAGCAATCCCAAGATTACAGACACATTCCTTTCTACGCCCACTTTACAGGAGCTCTGGGCATTCAAATTATTTTATTTCATGCTTATGGGTGTTTTGTCTGCATGTATGTCTGCGCACCGTGTGTGTGCCAGGTGCCCACGGCAGCCACAAGAGGGCATCAGATCTCCTAGAACTGGAGTTACAGATGGCTATGAGCCACCCTGGGGCTGGATCCCTCTGGAAGAGCAGCTAGTGCTCTTAACCACTGAGCCACCTCCCCAGCATCCTGCCCTGCTTCTTGTTGTTGTTTGTGAAAAGAAAATAGCTAACAAATGTTCTGATATAAATCCCTAAATTCTTCAGTGTTTGCATGCCAGTCATTGATTCTCCCTGGTTCTCAGTGTGAGACCATCATCCTGTATGACCACAAATGCCATGGCCCCATTCAAGGAGACGTGAAATGCAGACGCCTTGAGGTACACAACATCTTTGTGTCACTGTTTCCTCTTATCTGAGCCCTGGGAACAGTATCTGTACTACCTCATTGCTAGGCTACAAAAGTCAGTACCTAGAGAAGTCTCCAGAGAGACGGGCATGGGGAGGACCATGGGAGTGGTTGCTATTATTGTGAGACTCCCGGAGCCATCTTCCTCACTGACTGTCACTGCTCGCTCTCCATTCCTCCTCCGGTGTCCACTCAGGACACTGCTGTCCTTTCTTCCTTTTATTCACAAAGTAATGAACAAAAGGCATTAGCTAACACATGCTCAAAAACACTGCCCGAACCTGGAGTTCGTTTTCAGAAAGGTCACCTCAAAGTATCTCTCTGTTCAGCCCCCAGTATTCCGTTGGATTGACAGATCCTGCCCTGTAACATCAACACAAAGGTTGTACAACTTGCCTGCCTCCCACTAAGGAGTGTCAAAACCTCTTGTGGGGTCTCAGCACGTATAAGCTCTGAGTAATAACTTCTACCCAACTGTTGCAGGCCTGCAGTAGCACTATCCTTCAAAGTTACACAAAGCAAGTTAGCAACTCAACCGGAGCTGCTCTGGCAATGCAGGACTGGCATTTCCTTCACATAACTCAGACAGCCCTGTTACATTGTTTCTCTTCCCAAGAAAGGAATGGTCTTCCCTTAAAGAGGAATTCTCCAGGCCCAGCAAGATGGCTTGGTGGGTAAAGGCACTTGCCACTAGGGATGAGGACGTGAGTTCAATCCCTGGACCCACAGGGTAAGAGGAGAGAACCGACTCCCATAAATCGTCCTCTGACCTCCACACAGGTGCTGTAGCTGGGCCAGGTGCACATGTGTGTGTGTGTGTGTGAGTGTGTGTGTGTGTGTGTATGTATGTGTGTGGGGGTGTGTCTTTGTGTGACTGTGTGTCTGCAAGTGAAGAAACCACACATGGTAGTACAGGCCTCTAATCAGGAGGCAGAGACAAGCACATCTCTGAGTTCAAGACCAGCCAAGCCTACTTAGTGAAACCCTGTCTCAAAAGAAAAGCAATAACCTACAGAATAAGTGAGAATAAGTGACATTGATCGTATTTATTTCCTTTGATTTTAAATGTTTACAGTCCATATGCATAAAAAGTGAGTGCAGAGGACTAGCCTTGCAAACAGGTCCGAAAAGGCTTCCAGACAACACAAGCCTTAACCTTAGCTCATCTTTAGTCCAATATTTCTCCAGACAGTTGTCGTGGTGATGAGTAGGGCTGCTGAGGGAAACGCGGAAAACATAAGCAATGAGTAGCTCAGGATGCAGAAGAACTTTGGGCAACAATTTTCTTCTTTGTATAACTTATACTTCTTAGTTTGCTCCAAAGCATGTGTCCCAGTGAGTAAGAGAAAGGATGCCGTTTAAATATGGCACTTACTCCTCAATCCCCTTGCCCCATCTGCTTCTGTCCCACCCCTTTCCCTTGACACTCCTCTGCTTACACCTGCTGATGCCCTCCCTTTGCCCCTCACCCACCCCTAATCACTGCTCAGCTCTCAATTTAGCAAGAGTGCACCCTCTCCCACCCACTCCCAGTTCCGTTTCCCCGTCACATGCTCGTAATCCAGTCCTAAATCTCACAGGGAAAGTGGCTGTCTTTTAGTTAGGTCTGAAGACTCTGAGGAAAATACCCCACAGTGTTTGTTTGTTTTTTGTTTTGTTTTGTTTTGTTTTTGAGACAGGGTTTCTCTGTAGCTTTTGGATCCTGTCCTGGAACTAGCTCTTCTAGAACAGGTTGGTCTCAAACTCACAGAGATCTGCCTACCTCTGCCTCCCCAGTGCTGGGATTAAAGGCGTGGTGCCGCCACCACCACCTGGCTTAAAAATGCTTTTCTGAACAGGCCATTAACAGCAGACCTAAGTCCAAAAGCGTCCCTGCGTGTGCTTCCTTTCTGGGAATCACTGCTCTTCGTTCATGGGACCCTGGTTGACACTAACAGCTGCGCTTCGCAGAGTCATTTGCCCAAGGGATCCAGCTTGAAGACATCAGTGCTTGGATTGGGACCCAGCTCTGCTTGATGCCAAAGCCCATCTCTTCCAGCTACATCATGCCCTTGGCAGAGCCAGTCACTGTCATGTTCACTGTCCACTGCACACACTTTACATCAGCTTTGGAATGAAAACGTCTAGCCAGGCCAGATCACTCCCCCAAGCCCCAGAACCCTACACAGTTTATACTCTATTGGATTTTTGCTACTTGTTTCTTATTGCTAACTCCCGTCTCTTTGAACAATTTTTATAGAGACAATGAAGTGATGGTAGGTGCCAAGTGCATTATAAGAACTCCTGTCAAGACAGATGGCTCTGTGGGTAAAGCACAGAAGCCGAATGACCTCAGTTCAGATTCCCAGTCTAGCAAGCTCCTCTGGAAGAGGGAAAGCTGAGGCAGGAGAATCACCAAGAGTTTTTGGGAAGCTAGCCTGGCATACACAGCAGTGAGCAGAAAGAGAAACTGTCTCAAGCAGGATAGAAGGCATGGATCTACACCTGAGGTCTTCCTGGGAGTAAAGTCCGACCTTCACACACAAGACATAGCGTACACACACACCTACACTCAACATACATATGCATACACACATTTGCAAAAATAAATATGTAAATTCAGTTGAATGCTTGCTTTATCAAATATTACAATAAAAATTATATACTTCCCCTATAAAACATAAGGTAAAATGATAATTAAGTAAACATAAAACATATGTGATAAGTTAAATGTTTTAAAGGCTCCCAAAAATTAATATAGGCCTTATTAAGCTATTTATTATGTCATCCTCTATTAATATTTTTCAACACTGAGGCTCTACTTCTTTTACAGAAATGTACATCTTATTGCAATCTACCAAGAAATACGCAAACAGACGTATAATTTCCACAATCTAGGGCCTGGGAAGATGGGTCAGCTGGTAAGAGCACACACTGCTCTTGCAGATGTCCCAAACTTAGTTGTCAGCAGCCATGCCAAAAGGCTCACCACAGCCTGTAGCTCCAGCCCCAGGGAATCCAAAGCCGTTGTCTGACCTCATCAGACCACCTCACTCAGATGCACATACCCACACACAGACACACGAGCTACCCATGATCCAGTGCAAAATAAATACTTCAAAACTCCAGGAAAGGACTTGGGATAGCAAGAAAGGAAATGGCATTATTTAAATGAAGTGAAAGAAGGTTAAACTTGTATGCAAGAAAAAGCATAAGGAAATATTTAGTCTACCTGGGATACATTACCCAACACTCAACTCAAAAAAAGCACTTGGCAGAATGACCCACGGTACAAGATACAGTGAGGTTTACTCATTTTTGTTACCAAGAAAGGCATGCAAAAATGTGGCTGTTTGTTTATAGAACATTGCTTTTAGGAGGACGACTTGCACACTGCACCTGACTCTGAAATAAATATCTCCACCTTGCTTTTCCTCTCTCTTCTTCCAGAGCAATAGGGCTGTTATTTGACCAATTGAATTATTATGATGAATTACATATTTTTCTTTTTTCTTTCTAGTTATAGGGGAGGGAAGGTTGTGCCTGTGTTGCAGGTATCTGAAGAGGCCAAAGGCATTGATCCCAGGACCTGAAGTTACAGGCGGTCATGAGCTGCCTGGTGGAGGTGCTGGGAACTGAACTCCGGTCCTCTGGAAGAGCACCACCTGTTCTTACTCCCAGTCAGTCTTTATTTTCTCCCAGGGACTCTCAACACCTCCAGTCTCCACTCCTTTTCTCATCTTGCTTTTGGATTGGATCAGATTTTCACAAGCTGACTTTTTCCTGGGTTGAGTACTCTTCTTTTTTTTTAATCTTTTTTTTTTGAGGGGGGGAAGCAGTGTTTCAAGACAGGGTCTCAATGCATAGCTCTGGCTATCCTGGAACTCACTATGTAGACCAGGCTAGCCTCTAACTCATGGAGACTCAATTGCCTCTCTCTCCTGGGTGCTGGGATAAAGGCGTGTGCCACCACTCCCAACAGTGGGTACTCACTTTTGTGACCTAGAAGGATGATACTCCTCCAGTTGGACCATAAGCTGTCCATGGGCCGCTTCTCTCTATATTCCAGAAAGATCCCTTTAGCTCTTTGTACCCTAGAGTGCCAAAAATAGGGATTCAATAAATTAAAGGATTATTTGGTTTTCTTTGCTGAGGGAGACAGAACTAGGGCCTCTCCTCTGCTTCTCTCCTTGGCTCTTCGGATTCCTCTAAAGCCACGTTCCCACACACGGCCCAGCTGAAATAACAACACTCTGACTTGCACTTTTATAGAACCACATACATCCGAAAGTGTTTTCACAATCTCTTATCTCATTTCTTCCTCAGCAGAATCCTATGAGGTAAGGAGAGCAGAGACACTTGGTCTTGCTTGATAGATGGCAAAACAGAGGAAGAGCGAGGTTAAGTGACTTGCCCAGTCTCTCACCACTCCACTACATCTGCCAGAATTATCTTCCTCAAAATAAATATAAACATGTCATTCCCCTGCATAAACTCATCAACAGGACTCCGGCTGTCTACAGGGTAAAGTGCAAACTCCTTAGCAGGGCATGGTCCCTTCACATCCTGGCCCTGTGCTCCTCGGCAGCTCCGTCTTCTACTCCTTCACTCCCCCAACTCCTCGGAATCCTGCCAGTCTCCAGCCTCGTCCGCTTTTAAGACTGCAGGCCTCCAGACACATGGCTTTCTCTGCCTGGAATGTTCTTCAGATGTGAGATTCTTGTTGCCACCTCCCAGTCTAAGCAGATCTAATGCCTCTGCCCTCTTCAGGCACCTGCACACACACGCACAACCGTCTCTTATAGAAACATCCATCTTGTACTCCTTCACGGAGGCCAAATAAAACCTCGAGCATCGCCGGGCTGTGGTGGCACACACCTTTAATCCCAAAAACAAAAACAAAACAAAAAAACTCGAGCATCTATCTCCCACCTGGCCCGGCATGTGCCGGGTAAGTCACTCACCATTTCCTCATCTGTTTTCTAGAGAGTCCGTCTCACCATTGCCTACACCTTGCTTCACACCCACCCTTGCACAGCCTCAGCCTCCCGAGTGCTGGGATTGCAGGTGTATACCATCATGCCAGACAAGTCAACCACTTACGAGACAAACCAGCTTCATATAGACGTTCCCACCTTTTCCTGCTCTAGGCTTTTTTTTCCCCCTTTCCCCTATTTTTACCCTCAAACATGTCATATGATTTGCAGATGGTATTAACTCTTTGAGTTTGCCTCTGCTGGAATGGGAGACTCTCACGGGCAGGGTTTTGGCTGGGTTTGCATGTTGAACAGGGTCTGGCACATAAAGGTGAAATGCTCTTCAAAGCATTCCTTAGTGGGTGACAATGTAATTCAGAGGCAGAGCCCTTGCCTAGCAAGTGGCTGCTCCTAGGTTTAATGGTGGACTTTAAACAAACTGACTGACCGACTGACCAACTGACTAAGGTGTTTGTTTTAGTTACGGTTTCCATTACCATGTCAAAATACCATGACCGAAAGTAACCTGGGTAGAATGTTGTTTTAGTCAATGTTCTATTGCTGTGAAGAGATGCCACGACCCTGGAAACTCTTATAAAGGAAAACATTTAATTGGGGCTGGCTTACAGTTTAGACGTTAAATCCATTGTCATCATGAAGGGAAACATGGCGGCATGCAGGCAGACATGGTGCTGGGGAGTAGCTGAGAGCTCTATATCCGGATCTACAGGCGAGGTGGAGAGAGAGGGGGAGAGACTGGGACTGGCTTAAGCATTTGAATCCCCAAAGTCCACCCCTGTGACACATTCACTTCCTCCAATAAGACTACACCTACTCCTGTAAGGCCACACCTCCTAATCCCTATCAAGCAATACCACTCCCCAATGACCAAGCATTTAAACCTCTGAGACTCTGGGGCTATTCTTATTCAAACCACCACAGCATTTATTTCACTTACACTTCCAGGTTGTAGCCCATCAATGAAGGAAGTCAGACCAGGATGTGAAGCATGGCAGGGACCTGGAGGCAGGAGCTGATGCAGAGGCCACGGAGGATGCTGATTCCCGGCTTGTGCTGCATGGTTTGCTCAGCCTGCCTTCTTATAGAACCCAGCAACACAAACCCAGGGGTGTTCTCACCCACAATGAGCTGCCCAAACATCAATCACTAATTAAGAAAACACTCTACAGGCTTGCTGACAACCCAATCTTACAGAGACACTGTCTCGATCGAGATTCCTTCCTCTCAGATGATTCTAGTTCATGCCAAGTTACGGCATCAATTAAGCAACTTCTGTTCTAGAATTATGGTTATCTACATAAAACACAGGTCTCGGGCACAGACAGGAGGGAACGGATGGGACTATCCCAGCACAGAGGGGTTAGGTGTAGTGATGAAGAGAGAGGTGTGCACTGTACTGTGTGGGCTGATGACACAGAAGACAGGAGCCAGGGCCAAGAGGGAGGTCAAGGCAGCAGACAGAGAGGTTGAGAGTCTGTGCAGAGATCTACTGAAAGGGGCCTTGGTCACCACATACCAATCCAACACCTTCAGAAGAATGCTGGCGGGTAGATCTTTGCATTTGGGAAGTCACAAGTGAAAATTTCGTAGTCTGTTTAGGATGCGTATGGGGTAGGATATAAAATCATAGGAGTCTGTTTATATCCACACAGAAAAGCAAGACAGCCGCTGAGCAGAAAGGGGCTGCCTTCCCGTCAGATTCACGTGGGTTGGGATAGCTTTACCTTGACAACCTTCCCAGCGGCCTCTCTGCAATGGAAGCTGTCGGAAATCACTGACCCTGGTCTAGTGAGGACAGTTTGAAGTCAGGCCTCAGCAAGGTCCACAGGAAACCCCAGAGGACACACCCTGATATGTCAAACCTGCTTCACCCTGGAGCTTCTAGACAAGCGCAGATTTGAGATGACTTCTTTTACAAAAGCCCCCTCCCCTTTTTAACCCAACCTCTCCATTTATTTTTTTAGTTTGATTTCTCAAAATTAGAGATATATGAATTGTGGTATTTGGTTTAATTTTTAGAAACTAATGTTTTATTTTTTTGCCTGCACGTATGTATATATAGCACATGCGTGCCTGTTGCCCACAAAGGTTAGAAACATTAGATCCCTTGACACTGGAGTTATGGATGGTTGTAAGTCATCATGTAGATGCTGAGAACCACTACACCCAGGTTTTCTGCAAGTGCTCTTAACCTCTGAGCCATCTCTACAGCTCTGCCAAATACATATTTAAGATTTGTTTTTATTAATGGTGAGCATATGTGTGTGTGTGTTCTTGTGTGTGTGCATGCATGTTCACATGTGCCTGCATGTATGTGTGTGCCACCATGCACTTACAGGTGATTGTGAAGCCAGATCTCTTAGAAGTGGAGTTACAGGTGGTCATAAGCCACAGTGTGGGTGCTGGGAACTGAACCTGGGTCCTCTGAAAGAACAGCAGTGCTCTCTAACTGCTGAGCCGTCTCTCCAGTTCCAGAAACTACATATATAGTCTTTGACTGTTTCTAAGTATTTCATGAGTATCAAAAACGTTGCTAGAGAGCCCTTGCTACAAAGACTAGTAATTCACGCATGGCCATAACTGTCACGGACTTGAAGCCTGGAGGGAAAAGGGAGAGATTTGGTAGAGATCAAATACAGTAGCATACAAAGGGTGCAGAGGGCAGACAAGGAAGGGGTGTTTCCTTCCTCTGGAGAGAAAGGGAGAGAGAAGCAGACACACAACGTGTCTTAGGAGTCTCAAAAGTCCACAGAGCATGAACACTCCAGGTATAAGACTTGGAATCTGAACCAGGCTGGCATGTTGAGGGAAAGCAGTTCAAAATGGTGTGATGGAGGTGGGTCATTTGTCTATCTGTTGCTTTCATTGGTTAATTAATAAAGAAAACTGCTTGGCCTTTGATAGGACAGAAAATTAGGTAGGCGGAGAAAACAGAACGGAATGCTGGGAGAAAGAAAGCCGAGTCAGGCAGTCGCCATGATTCTCCCACTCCAGACAGACGCAAGTTAAGATCTTTCCTGGCAAGCCACCTTGTGGTATTACACAGATTATTAGAAATGGGTTCATTGAGATGTGAGAATTAGCCAATAAGAGGCTAGAACTAATGGGCCAAGCAGTGTTTAAAAGAGTACAGTTTCCGTGTAATTATTTCGGGTAAAGCTAGCTGTGCAGAGCTGGGCTGAACGCAGCCCACTGTAGCTCTTACAACAGTGGTGGGACCTGGAATGTGTCAGGAGCTGGGATCTTAGTCAATAGGCCAGTGTGTCTCAAAGTGTGATTCAGCGAACACCTGCACCAGACTCTGTCCAAGTTTTCTTGTCCAGCTATATATCTGCTAAGATGCAGAGCCTCAAGATGGACAGGGGAAGTGGGGAAGAGCGAGAATTCATGAAGCTCTCAGGGTGGTTCCAAGGTGCAGAGGAGGTGTGAGGACTGCTGACGTAAGCAATGCTCGGCCGAGCATGGTTATTTTAATAAGAGAAACAGATTGATTTTCACCAAGATTTTTTCCTAGGCAGTAGTTCTGCCCATGACCCTAAGCTCCAGTTCTTACCGTGGCGAGATGTGTAATATAAACAATTAAGTTAGGCAGTAGGTGTCAGAAACGCAGGGAGATGTGGGGACCATGTCAAATCAGTCTCTAAATGAAGCAACCACACACAGCTCAATTAATGTTGTCTAGGTGGAAACGCCAGACCAGTGCTATTCCTATTAGCCTATTCACTTTTTCAAAATGAACGGGTGGTGTTTGTACAACAAACAGCCTAGGAGGATGGGGACAAGGCTTTCATAGCAAGCCAAGTGCAGCCATGTTTACTGGGCATTATAAATTAAGGTCCCTAAGCTTCAACTCAGTTGCTGTAGAGTCACCCACAGAGAGGCTTTTTCCCGTGGGAAAAAGGGATAGGGGGCTGTGTTCATGTTGCAAATCTAGGCAGTGCTGGGGCAGGCTAATCTTTAGGGGATGGGACTCAACGCAAGGTAGTTAGGTTTGAGGTCCTAGGTCTTGGATGGGACTGACTCTGGCTTCTCGGGTGGGTGAGCTCTTGTGGCACAAGTTGATCCCCACATCCCTGGCCTCTTCTGCTTGTCGTCAGTCTTTCTGTTTCTCGTCCATGGTGGAAAGCTGGCTTCTCATCTTGGACCTCTGGAACTATTAGCCAAACAAACCTCTTTTCTCATGAAACACCGAGCCTCAGGTAGTTTGTGGTACCAACACACAGTGGATTAAAAGAGTGGCGGTCAACCTTACTGCCATACCTGTCGTCTCTACTTACAAAGTGACCAGCCGTAGTTTGAATTTACCCTGTCCTTTGTGGCTTAACCGTCAGGAGCAAGAAGTATCCAGGCTCTGACAGCATAAATTAAAATCTACTCTTTCCCCAACAACAACATAAAGCATCATGGTTTATGTCCCAAGAAACAAAAGGAGACAGTTTTCCGTGGGGAATGTTTTTACGTCGTGGAACAAGAGTCCTCTGCACTTTGCAGCTTGAGCAAGTGGGCCCTCATTATCAAAGCTTTACCTCTCACTTAGCCAGTGCTGGATTTCAGGGCCTGTTATTTGAAGCCCTCCAGTTCTCACACAAGTTTTCAGTAAGGCTGGCTGAGAGTAACAAAAGTAAGTGGACATTCAGTGACTTGCACAGATAAGCGGCGTGTTGTTGGAAAATTACAAGTCTGGAGACACATTCCCCGGGCTGATAAGGCACTTCCGCAGGGATCCAGGACCCAGGGTGCTTTTAGCTTTTGAGTGCATTCCTTTGACTTACAAAATTCATCCTCCATGTGTTACCTTGGGGTTGCAAAATGGATGCCTCATCTCCAGCTCCCATTTGCAGCCAATGTAAGAAGAAAAGGGGTGGGGCAAAGGCTCCTGCAAAGCAAATCTGCTTCCATTTAATGAATTTTCTAGAGAACTCCACACAGCAATTTCCCTGTTATTTTATTAACCAGATGTTACATCTAAACCCCAGGTGCAAAAAGGGCCAGGAAAGGGTGCCCTTCTGCTGGATCTATAGCTTCGATCCTCACTGTCCACCCAAAGTCCACGGGTCATTTAGCATGCTGTCACCAGGGCTTCTCTCTGTTGCATCATGAGTGCCATTTTTCCCTTTTATTGATGGATAATATTCCATTGTGCAAATACGTTGCATTTGTGTCTACGAAATGATGGGCATTGGCTACTATGAGCATTTGTCCGTTATGAATAATGCTGCTATAAACATGCATGCACGTGTGTGGCTGAAGTTTTTATGTTTTCATCTCTGCCACAAAGCTGTCATGCAGCAGCATTTGTATGAGTATATTCTTTTTAGCTTTCTTGGATATATACTTATGGCAGAATCATCACTTTACCTTTTTTTTTTTTAAATATTTATTTATTTATTATGTATACAATATTCTGTCTGTGTGTATGCCTGCAGGCCACAAGAGGGCACCAGACCTCATTACAGATGACTGTGAGCCACCATGTGGTTGCTGGGAATTGAACTCAGGAACTTTGGAAGAGCAGGCAATGCTCTTAACCTCTGAGCCATCTCTCCAGCCCAATCACTTTACCTTTTAAAAACTGCCAAACTGTTTTCCAAAGAGGCGTCCCATGTTTTATAGGCCTATCATCAGGTGGAGGCCCATGGTGACTCACCGTAGTGTCTGCTACAGAGCTCATGTGTTTTTCTGAGCATATGTTATACGTCGATACAAAGGTTTAAAAACACATATTCTGAGCCTTGTGGTGATGGCGCACGCCTCTAATCCCAGCACTCGGGAGGCAGAGACAGGTGGATCTCTGTGAGCTTGAGGCCAGCCTGGTCTACAAGAGCTAGTGCCAGGATAGCCAGGGCTGTTGTGCAGAGAAACCCTATCTTGAAAACACACACAAATACATATTCTGTAACAGGTGAAGGGTTCACACATTCCATTTTATAATTTTTTCCCCAGAAACAGGGTTTCTCTGTGTAACCTTGGCTGACCTTGAACTCAACAGAGATCCGCCAGCCTCTGCCTCCTGAGTACTGGGTTAAAAGGCGTGCACCACCACCATCCAGCTTCACATACTCTATTTTTAAAATGAATGTACCAACAACCAAAAATAAGAAGTAAACAGAAACAGAAGTTTTTAGGTGTGGTAGCTGTTGCAACTTTTTCTTTAAAAAAAAAAAAAGTGGCCGGGCAGTGGTGGCGCACGCCTTTAATCCCAGCACTTGGGAGGCAGAGGCAGGCGGATCTCTGTGAGTTCGAGACCAGCCTGGTTTATAAGAGCTAGTTCCAGGACAGGCTCCAAAACCACAGAGAAACCCTGTCTCGAAAAACCAAAAAAATAATAAATAAATAAATAAAAAATGGCAAATGAGAGAAAGCTGCCATGTGACAGGACTCACATGGAGAGTTTTTCTTAATTAGGAGAAAGGGAACTTAAAAAGGAGGAAGTGGGAGATGGGCCTCTGGGGACAGGAGCAGCAGAAGAGAGGAGAGAAGGGGGGGGAGACAGAGAGAAAGGAACAGATAGACAGGGAGAGAGAAAAGGAGAGATAGGTGGTGGGCAGGGCCCTTTTAAAAGGGAACAAAAGGGAACCTAGTGAATGCGCACAGGAGGCGCTCTTGGTGGCCACAGGTGAGGACGTATCCTGTCAGGGCTCCAAGGGCAGGCCAGTGCAGATACCTGAGTACTAGCAGCAGCTCTACCCACCCCCAGCCCCCCAAATCCCCGAGTTAAGAATATTTTCTGGGGTGTGTTCTGTCTCATGACATGACAGCAGCTGCCTAAAACATCTCCACGTGTGGAGTCACTTTAAATAATTACTTCTTTAATTTTCCTTTCTTTTCTCTTTTTGATATAGCCTTCACTAACCTAGGGCTGTCCGTGTAGACCAGGTTGGCCTCTCCTCAGAGAGACACACTTGCCTCTGACTCCCTAGTGCTGGGATTAAAGATGTGCAACACCGGGCCCGGTTAATGGCTTTAGCTGTTGTTGTCAGTGTATCCTTGATGAAGATGGAGCTGCTGATTGTGAGTGGCCCTGTCCAGTAGGGGGCTGGGTCAACAGGAGAAGGGGAAGTTGGAATCTGCTTGAGGGCTTGGACCACCACGACCTCCGCTCACGTAGCAGACGCCTTAGCACTGATACAGATTCAGTCGGCTCCCAGACTTCCAGCCCAGCTCTGGGGTTTCACCCTCCAGCCTTCTCGCTCCAGAGCTTTCAGCTTCTCAGACTGAGCAGTTCCTGGTTTTCTCAGGTCTCCAACTCACAGTCACCACGAGCCTCCGCAGCCTCTGACGGCGCAGGCAGATCTAATAAATCACCTCCTGTAATCACACACACATTTCTCTAGGTGCTGTTCTAGAGAACCTTGACAAATACAGGCAGAGCAAGGGTATGCTTGGTGTGGCTCATCTAGGGGCTCAGAATAATACGTTTTTTTTCCTCTAAAAATTAAAAATGACTAGTGTATAAATCTCCTCTTGTGTTTGCGTCACTTACTGTCACTAAGGCCCTGGACAAACAGCGAATTCTTCCCACTGGGTTATGAGAGCCTTTTTAAAGTCGCTTTAAAAACATGAATGATAAATACGATTTCCTCAACAAACCCAACAGATGGCTGTGCCACATGCAGTGAAGAGGGGACCTTGGGGCACGACCCCCTTGCAGCGAGGCTATTGGGAAGATGGTGCTGCCTATGGCCAGCCTGTTTGCGATGTCAAGTTCCGGACTCACTCTGCCGTAGCGCATGTGTAATCTATTCGGTGAGGCGCCAATCAGCTGAACTCAACGCTACTTGCTTCCCTATAAAGTCACTGTAATCATATGCTGCCTCACAAGTATAAAACTTAATTATTAGCTGTAAAACCCTAAGATCCCGAAAGGATAGTAGTGTTCTGGATTCAGCATTACATCACAACAGCCAGGGGAGGCCAAGATTCCCACTGTAAATGTGCACAATAAAAACCAGCAACACGCACTTACATAAATAAGCCTTTCATTTACAAAATAGTAACTTCAGACTTCGGGCTTTCCTGAGTCGGTCAAAATTGGACTCCTCTGTACGAGTCAGAGCCCATGTAATAGCACATGAAAACAAGATGGAGGCTTATTTCCTCTTCCATTAAAACAAGCCAGATGGTTGACATCTTCCTGGTATCAGGACATGAGCCCCCTTCCACCTCTCCCTGCCGCCGTGACTTTTACCTCTAAGACCACAGCTATGTTTTAAGTAGGATCGCTGCAGTTCCCACCATCAAAGTCATGCTTTAGACATCAAAACAGGAAGAAGGGCAAAAGCAGAAGAGTCGACGCTAATCAAGCAGTGCCTTGAAAATGAGGGAGCCCTGTGCCTTCCAGACGGCTCAGTGGGCACTGCACAAGCCCAAGGGCCCAAGTTCAAAAGGTCTCCCCTAAACTCCACATTCGCGTGTGTCCACAACCCGCAGGCCCTCCCCACAACACAGACATACATCCCCCAAACAGATGGAAGCAGGCACGGCAAATGCAAGTTTTCCAGAATTTTTAATTAGAAAGAATAAAGAATTGCACATAGGAGATTCTAGGAGAGCTAGGGAGGTGGTGTAGTGTGTAAGAACAATTGCTCTGCCATCACAAGTACCTGAGTTCGTGTCCCCAGCATTCACATAAAAAGTATGCTTGCAATTCAGTAGAAACAAGAGAGAAACGGCTTTGCCTTCCAGAATATTCAGGGTTTTCTTCAACTTTCTGCTCCTTCTGCTTTGGGATGTTCTGGGGACATGTTTGAGACAGTCTCAAGAAGGATGTGCTATAGTAGTGACAGATTGCTGTCATGGCAGCAAGTGGGAACTCTTTACTGCTTTGGACACACCAGTGACCTGCATTTCGTGTCAGGCCTCAAGCTGGAAACAGTTGGCTCCGGCTTCAACCGACTCTCATCTTCTTTTCTGAAACATTCAGGACATCCCCAGCCATAAGCATTTCTTGCGCCATTTGTCTGATTTAAGGGAGATTTATTTTGGAGGGAAAACTTACATGATCAGAAAACATTTTATTAACTAAACATAATGCTGTATTTACTCAGTTAAAATGAATTTAATAAAAAGTATCATCAAAAAGTTGTAGAAGATTGAGCTGATTAGTTTTAGGTCAACTTGATACAAGTTAGAGTTATCTGAGAGAAGGGGATTATCTGAGAGAAGGGAGTTATCTGAGAGAAGGGAATCTTTTTTGTTTTGTTTTGTTTTGTTTTTTGTTTTTTGAGACAGGGTTTCTCTGTAGCTTTGGAGCCTGTCCTGGAACTAGCTCTTGTAGACCAGGCTGGCCTCGAACTACAGAGATCCGCCTGCCTCTGCCTCCCGAGTGCTGAGATTAAAGGCCTGCGCCACCACCGCCCGGCTTAATTTATTTTTTAAAAACAATCTTTTCTCATTTTACATATCAATCCCAGTTTCCTCTCCCTCCCCTCCTCCTGCTGCCTCAGATTGGAATCTTGATTAAGGGCCCAGCCCACTGTGGGTGGTGCCACTCCTGGACTAGTGGTCCTGGGTCCTACAAGAAAGCGGGCTGAGCAAGCCATGGGGAGCAAGAGGGAAAGCAGCACTCTCCCATGGCCTCTGCATCAGCGTCTGCCTCCAGGTTCCAACCCTGTCAGAGTTCCTGCCCCGACTCCTTTCATTGATGGACTATGATGTGGAAGTGGAAGCCAAATAAACCCTTTCCTCCCCAGCTTGCTTTTGGTCATGGGGTTTTGTCACAGCAATAGCAATCCTAATAAGACAAGGACTGTTTACTGCTTAGTGATAGAGAGCTTGCACATACAAAGCCATGGTTTGATTCCATCACAACAACATAAACAATAAATAAGTTGCATGCCTTGATTTTGTTTGCTCTGGTAGTTCAAACACCTGCGACAGTGCCTGGTACATAATTATATCAGAGAGATCAACACTCTAATAAATGAGTAAATATGTAAAGCCTCAAATAATTTTCTCCCTGTCCTTTCACTACCTCCTTCTCAAGAACCACCTGAAGTCACGTTCTTTTACTTCACAAAGTCACATAAAAAGGAAAATGGTTTTAAAAGGGGGGAAGTGTTAATATTAAAATACTCTCTCTACAAAGTATCTGTATTTTTAAAGGAAGATTTATTGATGAGTTAAAATGAAATATTGAAGAAAAAACTGGCAACACTAAAGTTGAAAACAATTGGATCAACAAACTTTCATCAAGAAACGGAAAGAAACTGAAAGTAGGATTGAAAAGTATTCTCAACAGGCATGGTGGTGGCATACGCCTGTAATCCCAGTACTTGGGAGGCAGAGACAGGAGGATCTTTGTGAGTTCAAGGCCAGTCTGGTCTACAAAGTGTGTTTCAGGACGGTGGGCTGTTACACAGAGCCTGTCTCAAAAAACAAAGAAACAAACAAACAAAAACAAAACAAGAAAAGGAAAGAAAGAAAAGTATTAATCTCAGAGAAAACGCATCTTTCAAAATACAAAGCAAAGGTTACTGACGATGAGCAAGGACTGTACTCCAGCCTCGGTGTCCTGGCTTTGGCCTTAACTATTCACTAGTGTATCAATATTTTCACAGGACTATTGGGTATCTTCTCCCATCTACAATTCTGGGAAGAGTATCCTAATACATTCTGATTCCCCATCCACACTCCCCCTTCTCCCACCTTCTCCCTCCTCTTCTATCTTCCTTCCCTCTCCCTCAGAAATCTGCTCCCCCATCTTCAACCAGCCTCCTTTTTTTTTCTTCCTTGACTGTGTATCTTCTGCTCATTCTGCTTTGTAACCCAGTACTCCAGGAAGATTGTCTTAGTTAGCTTTCCATTGCTGTGATAAAACGTTGGCCAAAAACAGCTTGGGAGAAAGGGTTTATTTCACCTTGTAACTCTTGGGTCATGCCCATTGCTGAAGAAAGTCAGGGTAGGAGCCCAAGGCAGAAACCCAAGGCAGGGACTGAAGCAGAGGCTTGCTCCTCCTGGCTAGTTCAGTTTGGTTTTCAGTACAGCTCAGGGCCATCTACCCAGAGTGGCACCGGTCACAGTGGGCTGGGTCCTCCCCTATCAATCATTAATTAAGAAGATGCCTGGCAGGCCATTTGATGGGGTGTTTTCTCTCTCTCTCTCTCTCTCTCTCTCTCTCTCTCTTTTTTTTTTTTTTTTTTTGGTTTTTCGAGACAGGGTTTCTCTGTGGCTTTGGTTCCTGTCCTGGGACTAGCTCGGTAGACCAGGCTGGTCTCGAACTCACAGAAATCCGCCTGCCTCTGCCTCCCGAGTGCTGGGATTAAAGGCGTGCGCCACCACCGCCCGGCGATGGGGTATTTTCTCAACTGAGGATATCATGTGCGTGTTCTCTGGTGAGGTCTGTTTTCACTTTTTCAGCCCACTTTTTAATTGCCTTTCCCCCTTATTGCTGCATTTCAACGTTTTTTATATAATTGGTCCTTCATAATTCAAGTTCTGCATACAGATTCAATCAACTGCAGACTATAATATTCCAGGACAATATCTGTACTAGATTAGCAGAGTCTCTTGTCATTACCTAGAAAACACAGTACATAGAATTTATATTGTATTGGGTATTTTAAGTATCCCAGCGATAACTTAAAGTATATAGGGGAGGTGGTGCATAGGTAATATACACGCGCTAAGCCATTTTTACATAAGGGCCTTGAGTACCCATAGATTTTGGCATCTTTGGAGGGGAGAACCTGGAATCATCCCTAACAGACACTAAGATATCGTGTATTCTGGATAAGTCCTTATTAGTTAAGTGGGAGCATTCTTTGAAAACTAGTCACCCTCAAGCAACTAGAAACATTGCTTAGCAACTGGACCAGACTGGGCTGAAGCATAACACAGAACAAAAAAACAAAAGCTCCAAGGCTCTAAGGACAGGGGCCATCTGGAAGGCTGTCAGAGTCAGCAAGAGCTCACTAGGCTCCGAATGGTGGAGCCGAGGGAGGTTCCGGGGGCTGCTTGGGGCAGAGCTTGACAGCAGCAGGCCAGCCGAGGACAAATCAGCCCAACCCACCTAAGTTTCGGGGGAGCTGGCTTTAGGGAGGAGCCCGTGCCGAGGTGAGGCAGAGCGCAGGACCAAGACGCCCGCGGGGAGGAAGTAGCCCCGCGGGCCCCGCCCACCAAGCCGGCCCTAGCTGACTGACCCGGAAGCGGTTGTGCGTAACGCCGCGCGGTCCTGTTCCCTTTTCCGGTCGGCGTGGTCCTCGAGCGGAGTGTCTTCCGCAGCCGGCCGTTCACCATGAGCGTCCCGGCCTTCATCGACATTAGCGAAGAAGACCAGGTGGGTGCGCGCCGCGGGGCCCGCGGGGCGGCGGGGGTGGGGAGTTCCGGCAGCGGGAGGCGGGGGCGCGCTCTCCAGCCCGGGTCTCGGCGCGCGCGCGGCCGAAGCTCAGGACGCAGGCCTGGTGGGCATCGGGACTCGTTTGAGTCCCCGACGACGACCTAGAACTTTCCGCGGACAGGGCGCTGTGTCGGTGAGGTTCGCGTGTGGTCGGCGTAAGCCGTCCGGGAAGAGCAGCTCTGAGCTGGCATCCGAATGCTGGTCCCGAGGGCGTGCGTTTTAGGCAGTGACCCGCGCCCGCTGTTCGCACAGCCCCGCCTGTCAGCCCCGCGTCTGTGCGGAGAGACGTCCGCACCTGACACTTGAAGTGGACGAGTCGAGGTTACACCTCGGCATACAGGACAGATGCTTCTCGTTTTCCTCATAACAGAAGTTTAATTGTTTTACATCCTTCTTTTTTTTTTTTAAGTTTTCCGAGACAGGGTTTCTCTGTGGTTTTGGAGCCTGTCCTGGAACTAGCTCTGTAGACCAGGCTGGTCTCGAACTCACAGAGATCCGCCTGCCTCTGCCTTCCGAGTGCTGGGATTAAAGGTGTGCGCCACTACCACCCGGCGGAATGACATTCTTTTAATTTTATCGTCTGAAGACGCTCATCGTATTCGTTTATGTGTGTTGTGTGTGCGCGCGCACATGATGCCCACTGACAGAAACCTGAGGTTCCATATGTTAAACAGAACGGAGGGAGGTATGCGCACACAGGAAGATACAGAAGAAAGAGTAGCTGATTGAATGGAATCGTGTTACCAATAATTGACTAATGTTTATCGAAAGGGTGCTTCCCCCAGGGCCTGTGACTATTGTCGCTGGTCATATTGTACAGTGCTTATGTTTCTGTTGGGTAATGCATGAATTTCACGCTAGTCATTCCTTTCAGGCACATAGTTGGACTGCTTCACCATTATGTTCGAGTTCGTTTGACTGGAGTTCTCTGTCTTGGTTTTCCTTATTTCTGTCCCATAGCTGCTTGTGGTCAACAAACATGATATAAAGAAAGTTAAACTTGATTAATTCTTAGGAAAGGGTTTGTAAAGCAGGAAGTGAACAAAGCTTTTTAAAAATCTTGACTGGATATATATTTGTGTCATAAGGAAGAATTTTCAGAGCGGGTTTCTCAGTGTAACAGCCCTGGCAGTCCTGGAACTCTCTGTAAACCATGCTGGCCTCGAATTCACAGAGGTCTTCCTGCCTCTGCTTCCTAAGTGCTGGGATTAAAGGCGTGGGCCACAATGCCCAGCCTATACCAACTTTTTATATGAGGTTGCTATGTTATTGTTTGGATTATTTCCTGAGGTAGCTAAACACATTTGTGGGAATAAAAATATTGGTTATCTCCTCCAGGGTTCTTTTGGCTTTGTCCACTTGTGCATTTCTCTTTTGCTTTATTTTGTGAGAAGGGTTTCACCATGTAGCCTTGGCTGTCCTGGAACCAATGGAGACCACCCTGCCTCTGTCTCAAGTGCTGAGACCACAGCTGTGTTTCTACACTCCTTGCCACCTGTGCATTTTCTAGTGAAATTCTTTCCTCTGCTGCTTCCGTTTTTTATTTTAGTAGATTTAAAAATCACCTGTATGCATGTTTGACTACATGGATGCCAAACCATCAAAGACAAAAAACATTATTAAAGATCATAAATAGGGAGTAAAGCAGGAAAAAGTCCAAATTACTTATTTTAGTAATTAGTTGTTTTGATTGGACCAAAAGTTCTTTCTGACCCTAATCAGATCGAATTCTCTGCAGTCCCCATCCCTCTCAGCAGAAATCCCTTGGGTTATATGAGAAAGCATTTGCTTCCGACTGGAATTCAGCAGGATGAGGGTGACATGAGACTGAAGATGATCTTGGTGAAGTGTGGCTGCAGGGGCTGTATAGGGGGAGAGGGAATCAACTTGAAGGCGATTAGTTGGCACTTGCATGTTACTTTGGAAGCAGGGCAGATGGGTTTGATAGTGTTTTGTTGTGAGTCAGTTTTACAAATGGACATAAAAATTAAGCAACCCTATTTGATTCACAGGCAGCTGAACTTCGTGCTTATTTGAAATCAAAAGGAGCTGAGATCTCAGAAGAGAACTCAGAAGGTGGACTTCATGTAGATTTAGCTCAGATTATTGAAGCCTGTGATGTGTGTCTGAAGGAAGATGATAAAGGTTTGTTTTAATTCTTTGTACAAAATATTTCTTACTAATCATAAGAGAACTTCTTTACCTAAAAATTTTTCTTAGCAGTTATATGCTTTGGTTTGAGACTTTTAAGATTTTTAAGCAGCATGGAAGAGAAGATACAATCAAAATATAGGAAAATATTTTTAAATTAAAGATTTTTCAAGCAGTTGTTTTTAATATCTTTTCATATAATTTCAGGTTTTTTTTCTGTTAGACCTGTAAATTAAGCCATTTTGGGGAAACTTTTTTTAAAAGTATATCTGTGTTTCTACACATACTAGTTGTTGTTTTAAAATGAACCGAAGGGGTTTGGATAGGCATCAAAGAGGGCATTACTTCAAGTAATAGATAATTGTTGGGCTGCTCCCATTTATTGAGAGCTAGAATTTCTGTACTGTGAGTTCTGAAATTTTGTGTGCAGTTAATATCTGTAATACTTGGAAATGAGTTACAGCTAGAAATTTAACAGCCTTTCATTTCTAAGTAATTCTCTACGTGAGGTACAAAGTTTTCTTCCATTGAGATACCCTGACTTAAAATCCAGCCACTAATTTCAAGATGATTGGATACTATGCCAATAAAAATCATAACAGAAAATAAATGATTATGTAAATCATCACCTGTCTTCTGAGTATTGGCTTTGCAGTGGTGCTGGTGCAGTGTGAACTCATGAATGCAATATACTTACTGCTCTCCCTGAATCAAGTGTCTTCTCAGACAGTCGCCAAGCTGTAGCGACTGTGCACTGAGACACTAGAAATAACATACTGAACTAGACATGCTGAATGCTGTATCTCTCCTGGCTGTGTTCTTGTTGCCTATGCAGATGTTGAAAGTGTGATGAACAGTGTGGTATCCCTCCTCTTGATCCTGGAACCAGACAAGCAAGAAGCATTGATTGAAAGTCTGTGTGAAAAGCTGGTCAAGTTTCGGGAAGGTGAACGCCCTTCTCTGAGACTGCAACTGTAAGTTTTAAGACTGTGAGAGGAGGCTGGAGATGGCTCTACAGAGGACCTGACTCCAGCTCCCAGGGAGCCAGTACTTCCGGCCTCTGCTGCTACACATACAAATGCACTTTAGAATAATAAAAATAAATCTCTTTTAGAAACAAATCACTCAAAGGGCTGCTTGTATGGCATAAATTGTAATTGTTAAAAGCAGCAAGTTTGGAATTTGACTGTTGGTAGCTTTTGTTAGCAATGTCTTGGGCAGTCTTTCTGTGCCCCAATTCCCTCCTTTGTACTATGAAGTGATTGATAGTGCTGCCTCAGGTTTGTTGTGATGGCCAATAACCTCAGTTAGTACTTTGCTGACCTCAGCCATTGTTACGTGTTTGTTAACCAGGCTCAGCAACCTTTTCCATGGTATGGATAAGAACACTCCTGTAAGATACACAGTGTACTGCAGCCTCATCAAGGTGGCAGCATCGTGTGGGGCCATCCAGTACATCCCAACTGAGCTGGACCAAGTGAGTGTCTTGTGGAGTGCCTATTCGGTTTGTAGGAAATGTAGCTTACTTAGGATATAAGCTGACATAGTAGCAGCTCTGCGTGTCCTGAACTTTATCTCTGTTTCTCCTTTGGAGAAGTGTGGGGTGTAGCCTAGGCTGACATCTGACGTATCGTGTAGTCGGGGATGAGCTTGAACAGATCCTCTTGCCCAGTCTGCCTCCTAAGAGTTTTAAACTGAACGTCTGCTGCTCAGTTGTGTTAATAAGTTCTTTCCTTTTGTAAATCTTACTGTAGGTGAGAAAGTGGATTTCCGACTGGAAGCTCACCACTGAAAAGAAACACACCCTCTTAAGACTACTTTATGAGGCACTCGTGGATTGTAAGAAAAGGTATGCAAGTACTGCACTGATGATCTCTCCAGCTATTTAAGTAGGCGGGGACATTTCTTGACAAGTTGATCGAGTAGTTCTCCTTTGTTCTCCACAGTCATCAGAATTCTATTTCTTAGATTTTTAGCTACTAAGTTAAAAGATAATTGCAAAGGCTGACTGGGTCAGAGGCTGGAGATAGAGCCTAATTAGTAGAGTGCTTGCACAGGTGAAGCCCGGACTTCCATACCCAGAAACACTTGGGCCAGGTGTGGTGTGTGCCTCTGGTCCTGGCAGTGGGTATTCTACTCCATGCTGCCCTGCTGTGACAGCATTTTTAACCCGTTGTCAGTAAAGAGTTGAGAGGACCATTTCAGATGGAGTGCTTCTAGCCTGTACGAGGACAGGTTTGTATTTCAGTGTTCAGGCTGTAGAGTCAGGTCTCTGGACCTTGAACTCACCTCTTGAATGACCCTGAATAGAATTGACTGCTTTGTGTAGCTCTAGTACTTAGTGGAAAGAGTACTACTACTCCTTACTTTGCGTCTTTAAGGACATCACAGATGGGGTTTTAAAGGCTTCGTTACTAAGCAAACACTAGTTAGTGTTCAATGTGACTATCTTTCCCTGTTATACTTTGCATTTTAAAATTCTCCTTTAGGAGTTGAGTTGATTTTTATAACACAGTGATTTTAGGTTGATGGATGTTGTGATTGCCTGTGAATGTCAGGTGCTTGGTGGAGTTGATAATTCCACTCTGGAGAATTTATCATCATTATTGCTTGTTTGGCTCTTAGTCTGTTATGTATTGAAAGGAAATAATTGAATTCCACAGCTATTCTCAGAGAAATAGAGGTATGTCAGTAACATCTATCAGGGCTACTGGACATGTCCTGGTGTTAGCTATTAGAATATACTTCACTGCTGAATACTTTCTCTTTAAAAAAAAAAAAACAACTTCAGTGTGTGTGTTTTATTTTTATGTGTAGAGATGTTTTGCCTGCATGCATGTCTGCACATCACATGTGTCACTACACATGACTGATCCTAGTTAGCTAGCCCGTTTATGTCCTGTCATGTGCATTTTGTTTAAAAGATTTATTTATTTATTCTGCATACTGTGATCTATCTGCAGGCCAGAAGAGGGCACCAGATCTCATTACAGATGGTTATAAACCACCATGTGGTTGCTGGGAATTGAACTCAGTACTCGGTGCCTTTGGAAGAGCAGACAATGCTCTAAATCACTGAGCCATCTCTCCAGCCTCTATGCTGTGCATTTTAAATGGAGTATTTGGTTTTTAATAAAAAGACTTGTTTTGTTAAGATGTACTAGATCTTATACTGTGGTTGCTAAAGCTGGAAGACATGGTGTGCCTGGGATGGAGAATAAGACAATTAACTATGACTAGTCCATGAGGTTTCTTAATGCTTTTCTTTGGATTTTTATAATTCACCACTGTGTTTAAGATGTTAAGTGCCATATAACTATGCCTAGCTATATCTTTGAACTTAAGGCAAACAGTTCCTGCTGTGCTTCTCAGGTTGAATGCAGATAAGAAGGGAAAAAAAATCTAGAAAAAGAAAGGGGGAAACCTAGTCTTTCTCAGCTTAGCAATAATTTCTCGACTGGCCGGGCGACGGTGGTGCACGCCTTTAATCCCAGCACTCGGGAGGCAGAGGCAGGCGGATCTCTGTGAGTTCGAGACCAGCCTGGTCTACAGAGCTAGTTCCAGGACAGGCTCCAAAGCCACAGAGAAACCCTGTCTCGAAAAAAACCCAAAAAAAAAAAAAATTAAAAAAAAAATAATTTCTCGACTGGCTGAAGATCACCAATTGAAGGAAGTAAGAAAGGCAAAGGTAAATGTTGGGTTTGTTTGCTTGATGTTTGGAGGTACTGGGACTAGACCCAGAGCCTCTCACAAGCACTCGGCCACTGAGCTACATCCCCAGGCAGGAGAAGCATTTTATAAGCATCCAAGTTGAATAAATGGATTCAATTATTCTATCCCTTTTATAATAGTAAGAATTGACCATCCACATAATTTTAAGGATAATTTAAATTGGAAAGCTATTTTAAGCAGTGATTTAAATGCCTGATGTTGGCTCAACAGTCACACTGTCCTAACAGCTTACCTTGAGCCTTTTTACTCACCTCTTCTTTGTCAGGCAAATCAACCTGCCCTGCCTTCCACCTTAACTTGTTTCTTGGCAAAGACTAGAAGGTAAAGGGAGATTTTCTATTTGGGGATCTCAGCTTGCCTGTCATACCTTGAGAACAGCCATTTTCATCACTGTTTTATATATGCATAAGATCTACAGAGGATGAATGACCAATAAAATTCAGACCAATGAAATGATGATGGCTTTTTTTTTTTTTTTAAGTGATGCTGCATCAAAGGTCATGGTGGAATTGCTTGGGAGTTATACAGAAGACAATGCTTCCCAGGCTCGAGTTGATGCCCACAGGTAACATTGAGCATTGCTTGGGTGAGCTACAGAACTCAGTTCAGTAATTGACATAATTTCTGCAGCTGCCAGCAGACCAGGGTAGTCAGTAGCACATTAAGGATTGACAGTACATGTGAAATAGCCACTTGGTGTTACTGCACAGGCTGTGCTGTTTATGGCTAATAAGCACAGCCATAGAATTAAAACTCACTCTGACGTCAGTTTCTCTGAATAAGGTTTGTAGATAGGGAAAAGTTTGCTTGGCAAAATTTAACCAGTTGTTAATGAGAAAATAAGGATTTTCATAGTCCTAGATCTAACATAACAGTGAGGCTAGAATTAGATTTTTAGGAAATTTCCATATAGGGTTATTACTGCCCATGGACTTGGACACGGCGGGGGTTGACACACAGAGAGATAATGGCAGAGGCCCTACTTTGAGAATATCAGTGTTTAAACTTTCACTCCAGATCTTAATTTGTATTTACAAGATGAGTTTCTTGTTTCTCTGAGTATCTTTCATGATCTCTAATACGGTCATGAGAATGGTCTGTTAGGTTGTTGTAAGGGTGAGTGGTCATGACAGCAGTCTATAAGGGTGAATGAGATGTGACGCCTGTGAGCTCTTGCTGTTGCATTACAGGTAACCAAGCACACCTCAATAAAAAGATACTGACCGGTTTTAACCCAAATTTGCATCCTTTGCTTTCGGATATTGAACTCTTAATTTACTGAATTAAATATATCTTCTGATATACAAAGTAGTCAGAAACAAGCTAAGATTTCAAGGTCCAGCTTACTTTTTGTTTTCTTATCAAGGTGTATTGTGCGGGCACTAAAGGATCCAAATGCCTTTCTTTTTGACCATCTTCTTACTCTAAAGCCAGTCAAATTTTTGGAAGGCGAGCTTATCCATGATGTAAGTAGTTTGTCCTTTGGTGTGAATAGTGTTCTCTCTGCAGTCTTACATAATAAAGCAGAAGTCCCCCTTTGTTTGGAATTCATGCAGCAGAAACCCTACCCTCTGTGGGGAACAGACTGGTATTAAGTAGGATTAGGGTCAGCTTTCTCTATCTACTGAACACTGTTCCTGTATCTTCTTTCTTGGTCTAGACATGTTGAACTTCACTAAAACACATTTCTTTTTATTGCTTAATATCACTGCCCCAAATTAAGATAAAAAACAAGAATAGCCAGTCTTGGTCCCAGCATTTGGGAGAACAAATATAGCAAGACATTCTGTTAGAAACAAAACCAAAGAATCCATGTTCATAGTTTTGAAGTGCAACTAGTTTTGTGCATTGTTTTCCATTTGATCTAGGTAGTTTAGTGCTCACTATACTTCCTTATTGGATGATTTATTTTTATTTTTTAAATGAACTAGTTGGGTGGTTGGGCATTAACTTAAACATGGAGAATTATTGTTAGAAATTAGTGTCTTAAAATCTGAATGTACATACATCTTGCTTCTGTCTTGATACTATTTTGTCTCTTATCTCTAGTTATTAACCATTTTTGTGAGTGCTAAATTGGCATCGTATGTCAAATTCTATCAGAATAATAAAGACTTCATTGATTCACTTGGTAAGTGTTGGGTTTTGATTGTTGGGGTTTGTTTCTTTGTTTTGCGGGGAAGATCCTGAGCCATTACACCTTATTTTAAAAGCTGGTAAGACTTGATGAAGAAAGACTAATGGTTAAGATTGATTTTTATTATTATTTGGAATATTTGATGGTGTGTAAAGAATAATGTAGTTGCAGAATTGTATAAGGTCCCCCCCCCTTTTAGTAAAAATCATTCAAGGTAGTGATATTTTGTTTGTAATCTAACAAATAAAGCTTGCCTGAAGATCAGAGTGTAGAGCTAAGCCACTAGTTAGCTAGCCATAGAGGCCAGGCCACTTGGCATACACCTTTAATCCTAGCACTTGGAAAATAGAGGCAGACGGATCTCTGTTATTTCGAAGCCATCCTGAGCTACATGGGATTGAATCTGTCTGAAAGACAAACAGAACTCACACAAAGGTGATCGATCAATCCCAACACTTTTGATTTCATGCCTTCAGCACTTGGGATCCCACGCCTTTAATCCCAGCACTAGGGAGCTGGAGACAAGGGTGACATGGCTAAGTGGAGAGAGGAATATAAAGGAGGAGGAGACAGGAGCTCAGATGCAGTCTGAGGATTTGTAGAGATGGATGCCGAATGAGGATTCAGTCTCAGGGAGGGTTAAGAACAATTAGAATTAGTGCTACTTCTAGTGCCCAACGTGGAGTTTGATCCCACAACCCTGAGATAAAGAGTCTTATGCTCTACTGACCGAGCTAGTGAGGCTACAATTAAATATATGGTTGACTCCACTCCCAAAATGGATGTGTAGTGATATTTGCATAGTAATAAAAGCTCTGAACTATATTTTGAAGACAGCATAAGAAATCTGATTTTATCTTTGGTGTTTTTGTTTGGTTTTAAACAGTTTTCTATTCGTATTAAAATTTTAGTTACTGATGTGCGTGTCTGTGTACATACATACATGTATAATGTCAGAAGACAACTTGGAGGAGTCTGCTTTCTCCTACTGTGTGTGTCCCAGGTATCAAACTTGGGTTGTTAGGCTTGATGGCAAGTGTCTTTCCTAGCCAAGCCATTTCTCCAGCCTTTGAATGGGTTTTAAATATTCTAAAACACGTAGGTTTTGTAAGTCAACTGAAATAAAGGGAGTTTATTTTCCTGGTGGGCAGCAATTAAAAGACAGTAGAGGTTGATTTGTGTTTCATATTAAAATTGAATGATTTGCCTTATGTGAGATGTAGATACTGAAGAGGACTATTGGAATTTACGTGACTAAACTCATTTTGTAGTTTGGTTAGCCTTAATTCCCAACACCTGTACATTCTGTACAGCTGTTGGTTTGGGGGAAGGTTGACTCACTTGAACATATGGCATTTGAAATACACCAAGATTAAAGAGATGCATGAGTGTCTGTGTTGAATACTTTGCCAGGTGCACTAGGCCCAGAAAACCATATTCTGTCCCAGTTAATTTGCTTTGTGGCATGAAGCTGTGTGATGGAATGTTAATGTCAGCACCTCTTTATTTACGCACCAAGGCAAAAGGAGTAGTAATTAACACTTTGACACTCCCCCATCCATGTGTAATTGACTGTTTCAAAGGAGCACTGGTTCATAAGCTATTGCATGCATTAAAACTGCGTTTTCTATATTGCAGCATTTTAAGACAAGGGTCAGTGACAATGCAGAAATTGCTCAATGATGCACATTTTTTTATTACTGCATTAAGGTTTTGACATATTAGTAATGAATAAATGTTTCCATAAAATTAGATTTTTTTTATAACTTTAAAATTGAAATACGATGGAGAGCCCTGAGCCTTCCTCTAGGAAGGGAGCCCAGTTCATGAACCAAAGCGCTGCTGCCTTCAGATCTGTAGCTCAAGCTTCATCTGTGTAATAGTTTGCTTTTTCAGACCTGTACAGGCTATACATTTGGTTCCTTGTTTATAAAAGTAATGGCTATAAATGTGACTTGTTTTTTAGACAGAGAAAAAAGATTTCATGCAATTCATTCCAGGAATAATCTTCATTCCTTTGATACATTTGTTTTCATTTACAGTAGGGTCCTGCACAAGAGCATCAGTAAACTATTTAAGAGGTATTTTTAGAGGCTTAGAAAGATGTCTCAGTAGGTAAAGGTATGTGGCACGCAAGCATGAGAACTGGGGTCAGATCCCAGCACCCATGTCAAAGCTGGGAGAGGCAGTCTGTGCCTGCTTTCCTAATGCTGGTCATGCACCAACAGGCAGAGTCAAGGTCTGCAGACTAGGCAATCTAGCAGAATGGTCAGAGCCATGTTCAGTGAAAGCCTTTTCTTAAGAAAGGTGGAGAAGGGATAGTGGAAGAAGACACAGCTTTACTAACCTGGTCCATAAGCTAAGCACAGGCATCTCTGCATGCAGTTTTTAATCAGACCTTCAGAATTTGAAAACTCAGTATTATTTTTCATACTCAGAGGATTGTGTTTATGCACCTGGAACTGAGA
Source organism: Neodon shergylaensis (assembly GCA_025134845.1). NCBI lineage: Eukaryota > Metazoa > Chordata > Mammalia > Rodentia > Cricetidae > Neodon > Neodon shergylaensis. Next base: position 1,454,832 of record JABTXL010003485.1, on the reverse strand, counting down.
TTGCAAAGGGATTTTTTTTTAGAATCTTTTAATACTTACTCTTTGATTGCAACAAATTCCTAACTGTTAATTTATTGTGCCAACTAGAAAACAAATTTCCTAATTTGCCTTTTGTTTTTGAGCATCTTCACTGTAAATTGACTTTTTTACAGATACTATAGGAGAAATGGTATTACATGTTTATATTGGAGGTTTTATATGTATTGTTAAATATTTATTGTAGTGAAAATCAGGTTATAAGTATTATATTCCACAGGTGGCATTAGATTGTCAAAACATTTTTTAAAATTAACATTGACAACTTGGGCCAATCGTATCATTATCTTGTGTCAACCAAATTGCCCTAACATGTCCACATGTAATCTGGTATTACCCAGTTGCTACCTTCTTGCTTCAGAAAGTTAATCACCATCTGATTTGCATTTGTTAATTAGGGTTAATGTGCACTAATTAATTTTTCGATCCTTGTAGATTACCATTAAACTCAGTAATACTTACTTGTGTACCTCATTCGTTTGAGTTATGATGATCATGTTATTTGTTGAATCTGTGCCAAATCGGAAGCCTGTATCATAATTACAGCTAATTAACAGATAATCATGCCCTGAATTAAAGGGCTTCCCTTGTCTTCCACTAATACATGAATGTTTTAACTGTCATTTTATTCGTGGGTGCTTAAATAACTTTAACAATACACCTGATAATTCAACTACTTTTTTTTTTTTTTTTTTTTTTTTTTTGTTTTTTTTTTCAGGCTTTGTTTTTTTTTTTGTAGCCTGTCCTGGAACTAGCTCTGTAGACCAGGCTGGTCTCGAACTCACAGAAATCCGCCTGCCTCTGCCTCCCGAGTGCTGGAATTAAAGGCGTGCGCCACCATCGCCCGGCTTAATTCAACTACTTTTTAAAGCTTGTTTTGATCATAAAGTACCATCAAAACAAGTACATTAACACTCTGCTATAATTCTGCATAGGATCCGGTTAAGATTCAGAGCTAGCCAAATGTAGCGGTGCACACCTTTACTTCTAGCCCTTGGAGGCAGAGGCAGGCAGATCTCTGAGTTTGAGGCTAGCCCAGTCTGCATAATGAGTTCTAAGACAGTCGGGGCTATGTAGAAAGACCTTGTCTGCCCCCCCCCCCCCGCTTAAAAAAAGGAAGGGAAAAAATTCAAAAAGCTTTGGAAATTTAAAGTTATTTTGTGTTTTTACACTCTTTTATAAATGGGCTTAAATTCTCTGCCTATAATTTCTACTTGATCCCTTTTTTTTAAGAAAAAGGATTACTTGTTATGTTTATTTCTACTCACAATTTTTTGTGATCTGAATAATATACTGTGTATGATTAGAGATTATAATACAAATACTAAATGATTTGTATAATTTTATTCTTTGGCCTTATCAAACATGCATATCTGCTAACAGTACAATTTTAATTACTGAGTATTTTGGCCTGAAAATGTTAAATGATAAACAAACCTTGATAGTCCTGATTTGCAAATACTAAATCCAGAGGAATTAGAAGGGAAATGATGGCATATGGAAATATAACTTAGTAAGATAGGTGAATTGGTGCAAACCTTTAATCTCAGCACTAATGAGGCAGAGTCAGTCAGACTGGCAGCTTGGTCTACAGAGTGAGTTCCAGGACAGTCAGGTCTACACAGAGAAATTCTGTCTGGAAAAATAGAAAGAAGGAAGAAAATATAAATTATAGTTGCTAGGCAAGTACTACACCATCAAATATACAAAGCAGAAGTTCTGTTCACTAAGAGCTCTTTGTTTAAATAACATGATTCTTTACTTACTTTCTAGTACTAGTACACAGAACTTGTTTAAATGAAGAGCTCTTGGTGAACATGAGCTTTATGAAATTTAACTATGAAATGTGCTAAATATATTTTTATTTCCTAAAAATTACAAACTATACAAAGTCTTTAGGACCTTAAAATATTATTTGTGGCCCATGCTTAACTTAGACCTAATCACCTATATTCTGTTATTCATTATTATAAGATAATATAGTTTAGAAAAAAATCAGCACTCTAATGCCAAATATAACTTGTCAGGTTTGCTCTATGTAAATGCTCACACATATTGACAACTGCACGTTAAGTATGGTTGGTTGTGCAAACCTTTGTATGGACACTCAACCGAGTTCACTGTTCTGTTCTTCAGGCCTGTTACATGAACAAAATATGGCGAAAATGAGACTCCTCACTTTCATGGGAATGGCAGTTGAAAACAAAGAGATTTCTTTTGATACAATGCAGCAAGAGCTACAGATTGGAGCTGATGATGTTGAAGCATTTGTTATTGATGGTAAGACAACAGAACATTTCTCATTGCTTTTAGAATATCTATGATGTGGATCCTAAGATTATTAATTTGAAATGTACTTTATGCTAGTAAGCCTGGGTTGTTTGGTAGAAGATATATTTGTTTAGCAGGTAATCAAATTTATTTGTAGTAGAATGAAAAGTCTATATATAAATATATAAACTCTGTGGCTTTGGACTTTTGTTCTGTTTCTAAAATCTCACAGTGCTATTTATAGTGGCTAGAAGCAAGGACGCTTCTGTGAGCATGCTGATGGATACTCTGATCCTGTCACTCTGGAGGCTGAGGCAGAAGGACTACCATAAGTCAACTGGGGGTACATAGCAAGACTCTCAAAACAAAAAGAACAGGAATTTTAGCCCACATCTTGTCCATTAAGAGTGTTTCTTACGGGCCGGGCGGTGGTGGCGCACGCCTTTAATCCCAGCACTCGGGAGGCAGAGGCAGGCGGATCTCTGGGAGTTCGAGGCCAGCCTGGTCTACAAGAGCTAGTGCCAGGACAGGCTCCAAAGCTACAGAGAAACCCTGTCTCGAAAAACTAAAAAAAAAAAAAAAAAAAAGTGTTTCTTACTCTTCCAGAAGAATGGAGTTTGCTTCCCAGCACCGACGTGGGCAGCTCACAACGACCTGTGTGTCTGTAGGACAGGAATGTGGACCTTATTTGTAATCCTAAGGTTAAACACATTAATGCAGATAGACCTGTTAACCAAGAATATTTTTCCAGGCTTTTTAATTTTGAAGTTAGAAAGATTGTACAGTTAATATATACAACTGTTGGCTTGGCTTCTAATAATCTAAGTTTTCAGTAGTTGTCTAAAGAAGTAATACTTTATTTGAAGGCTAATCCTCCCCATGAGTAATTGTGGAACAGAATAGAATTCATTGTTTTGACAGGGTCAAAACTATGACTCAGGCTGGCCTAAACTCAAGACAGTTCTCCTGTCTCAGTCTCTCATAGGCTGAGATTTTAAGTGTGAGCCACTATACCTGCCTTTTAAACTGGAGTTCACAGTAAAAACATTATAATACCGAATGGTTTGCTCTAGTATTCATCAGATACCACATAGCCTTCCTCCTGGTTAAATTTTCTGTATTATATTCAAAGAGCTAATTTTTTTTAAAAAAAAAAATAATGTTATCTACGAATGTAGAGTTTTATTCTGGACAGTTGGTCATACCTGTTTTTCCTTAGAAATCTTATATATAACTTAATGTGTAAAAATCTCTTCCAGCTGTAAGAACTAAAATGGTCTACTGCAAAATTGATCAGACCCAGAGAAAAGTAGTTGTCAGGTAAGAACTCTATTTTTGCTTCCTTCTGTAGGACGGTTTAGTTTGTTCTGATTTCTTTACTTAAATGTTTAGAGAACCAAGGTAGTGTCCTTACGAGTTGCCTGTAGTTAAACAGTGGCTGTTTATCATAATTTTATTAAGGTTCAGACCGAATGTGATTAGCTTATTTAATGAAAGAGCCCTATTTTCCAGCACATTTCATTTAATGGCTAAGCACTGGCTAGAATACTAATGACTTTGTGTCTGCTTTATAGTTGTTGAAGAGATCAGTATGGTAAAAGAGTTTCTAAACATCTAATGCTTAAATTCTCCTTTAACTTTAAATGATATTTAATTTTGATTTAAGGAATCTTCAACTGTATAGTGTTTTGAACGAATATTCAACAGTTAAAAGGTTGACTAATACTTTGTTCTTAATTTTTAGTCACAGCACACATCGGACATTTGGAAAACAGCAATGGCAACAGCTGTATGACACTCTTAATGCCTGGAAACAAAACTTGAACAAAGTGAAAAATAGCCTTTTGAGTCTTTCTGATACCTGAATTTTTATGCAAATAATTGTTTTTTCTTTGAGGGAAGAAATGTTTTAAGTCATAGTAAAATGCTTTCAATTAAAATTTGACTAGTCTGGCCATTTATTTTCTCAGTTTTAAGGAATATCACAAACTCTAGAAAACAAACTAATGTTAAAAAAGGGACAGTTTGTCTTATCATAATATTTGAATTCTGTAAAGAAAGGAACTAACAAACAGTGCTTTGAAGGAATTATACAAAGGGAAGATAAAAGTTTAAAGAGGCCTGATGCTAACAGCAAGCTCTGCAAATACAAGATGAAGTCTCCATCCTACTAGAAAAAGTTGAAGTGAAGGCAGCTAGCTGTAAAGCTTAGATGATCAGTCTTTCACCCGAGTGTATCGTGTCAGGTTGACTACAGAA
>JABTXL010003485.1:1406721-1450256 GCA_025134845.1 Neodon shergylaensis | reverse complement strand
ATGATCAGTCTTTCACCCGAGTGTATCGTGTCAGGTTGACTACAGAAAGCTTTTATCAGTCTTTCACCTGAGCTCATCAGTTTGACTATGACATTTATCAACATTTAGTCGCTTGTTTTTTCCAGCATCTCTTCTGCTTTTCTTTTTTTGGTCTGGTTTCTGTTTTCTAATCTTAGCAACTTTTCAATCTCATTTAGTTGGTTTATCATAAGGCTCTGCCAGTCTTTGTTACCAGGTGAAAAGGTGAGTAGATCAGGAGTGTCTGTCACCTCCTTTGCCTGTGAATTGCTTTGTTGCACAGTTGAAGTCCAAGGTTCTGCTTTCACCTAGGAAAGACCATGTTTATTTCACCATCAAAATTACCATACAAATGGCAGTGAGGACAAGCCAGAACACTTGCAATCAGAGTGGAGAGTAAAGCTACATGGCTGACTTAAGAATTACTATAGTAATTTGGCAGCAGTGGTCCCTAATGTGAATGTCTGTCTTATGTAGTAGCTCTTCAAACACTTGTGTGTCCCAGGGATACCGCAAATATTTTTTGAAAGGTCTTGGGCTTTGATGAAATAAAGCTAAAACTGCAGATAACTGTCAGTCTGTCTTCCACCCACCCCAGAAATGTCTGTTTGGTAACTCTGTCAAAGTGGGAGAAGACTAGAAATTCAAACAGGTAAGTTTTTTTTTTTTTTTTTTTTTAAAAAAGGTCTTTTCTGCCAGGCTGCTGACACTATTGAGAAGAGCAGGAGGAGCATTGAGGCAGAAGAGGAAAGCTGTATTCACAAAACAACTTTTGTTTTAAGAGATTTTTTTTCCTGATACAATACTTGAAAATAGGAATACGAAGAAACTAAATATTATTATTATTCCATTATCCAGAAAGATATGCCGGTTTTATGGTATTGGCTGCTAGACTTCCTTTTCTAAGTGTTCTCAGTCATTCTACAGAATCATCCATCTTGCCTTTTCCTGTGAGCACTTTTCTGGTCTTGAAATTTTTTCACAAACAGTTGTGCAAAAGAGCTTCAAAAACAGTACTTTTTATGAATGTGTGATGTAATAATTATCACAAATTAAATATTGACTTTGTTTCCAACTTATCCCTATCAGGTTTGGAGTGGTTTCATGGGGAAAACATTGGTCCTCAAAAATGATTTCAATTTTATTTAATTTTTTTTAAAGGGAAAATTGAATAGCTTTAGGATAATGGTTACTTTGTTTTTGGTGTGAGGGATTTACATGTATATTATGTAAATACAAAATAATTTACATTAATATCCCAAGATTTTAAAAACCTAATGTAAACATTTTTATATAAATCTTTTAAGTTTAGCTCTTTTTAAGATTTAGATCATACTCAGGAGGCAGAGGCAGGAGGATCTTTATGAGTTTGAGGTGAGCTTGGTCTACAAGAGCTAGTTCCAGGACATGCTCCAAAACTACAGAGAAACCTTGTCTCCAAAAAAAAAAAAAAAAATAGGTCTTAGAAATTAAGATGGCCAGGCAGTGTTGGAACATGCCTTTAATCTTAATTCTTGCTTGTTAGTTCTCATAGCATCACCCGTCATGTAGAACACTTAGGTGAACTTTCTGCAAAGCACCAGGTAAGTACTTTTGACTTTGCAGGCCAGATTGTCTCACAGTTTAGTTCTGTCATGAGCTTACCAGTTGGGAAGTCAGGCTTCCTCGTGCCAAGTTCACTACTGTGAGAAGAGTTGTGTTACTTGAGGTTTCTCCCATTTAAGAAGGGAAATGAAAAATTCATGGCTGAAACTGTTCGGGATGCTAGCATGCAGCTTTGTAGTGTGAAAAAATGTTTAATGCCTCTAAATGCCTGAAGATCTGCAGAATGTGCTGCTAAGGTAATCTCATGAGTGGCATTGCTTACCTTTTATCAGCTACACCAGCACTGGACAGGGTTCGTTTTGTTTGTAAAAACTTTGAACAACACAGACTTGTTGGGTAAAGTTCTATACACTAAGGTATAAAATTTAGAAATTTAACCAAATAACTTGTCAGCTATGGTTAGTAGCTCTTATACTGAATGGGCTCCTAGGAACCATCTGATCTCAACAAATATTCTGTTTAATGCATACTTCCTACCATTGCATTATGAACATTTTATCCTTTCATGCACTTCCAAAGATAATATAAATTAATCTGATAGCTTATTAATAAAAAATGTTGAATGTTCAAATCTACTATTTCTAAGCTGAGGTGACAGGAGTATATAAGATGATGCCTCAGTCCCCTGAACAGGCTGGATTGTATCTACTTGATTTATACACTGTGACTTTTTCCTGCTGTTTTCTATCAGCCTTAATTGTGAAAAATGGTGCCATGTTGCCCTCATGATATTATTCTGGAGATCAGTTAGGGCTTATAGTCTCCAGATGCATACAGTGCTACACATTTCTAGAGAATTAGCTCACTGAGGTCTGCTCAGCAATATTTTTAATTGACTTACATGTTCTGTGGGAAAAGAAGAATCATAAAGCGTCTTTGCAGTTGCATTCCTCCCTTCACCCGGCTGTCCCTTGGGATCTGGATGGATACTCCAGTCACTCACAGTGTCAGCAACTCTGCTAAAGCTGGCAGTATCTGATTGACAAACAGGAAATGACAACAAGTGAACTGTATTCTCTAGACACATCTTAATGACTTCACTTTTTGATCTTACATTTTTGTATTTAAAAACCTAGTATTTCCATGTCAGGATATTACTTGGATAATTCCTAGACTTTCCTTTTGGGCATTTCATTTCAGAAAACAAGATTGTATTATTACTGTTTCCTAAATTGTTAAGAAAGGTAATATGGTATAAATACCTTCTTAAACACACAAAATATTCTCATTTCCTGGTTACCACCATATTACCCACACATGTAAATATATAATGAGAATTTTACAAATTTAGTGAGGAAGACTGAACATAAACACCTACCTATAAACAAACTATATTGAAAATGTCACAAAGGGCTGTTAAGTAGGGGCTGTTGGGCTTAACAAAAATTACTTAAAACAGCTGGTAAATCTTAAAAGATGGGTAGTTTTAGATATCTCTTATGCCAATGAAACATGCTGAGAAAAAGCTATGTTTAATATTAAAAATTGCAGTTTGAGAAACAAGGCTATACAGCATTTTGGTGTTTTCCCCCTTACATCATTGGTGCTAGCAAACAAGGTATATTTATTTTTAAGACCCTACTGTTCTCTTTAAGTTTTTTTCTTCAATTTTTTTGTTTGAACAAAGCCTATTAAGTCTGAACTATATAAAGCATTCCTTGTAACCTGCATTTTTTCAATGTGTTAAATCTGCAAAGTCCCCTTAAAATCTAGTTAGCAAGACATGGTGGTACACATCTGTAATCTGAATACTCTGACCCCAGCCCTAGAGAAACTAAAGCTGGAAAATGAACAGTTCAATGCTAGTAAGACTGTCCAAGAAATCTTAAGAATGCCTTTAACCTCAACAACTTTGACTATGAGATTACTATTAGCAGAGTAAACATACTTTTCTTCATATCACAAACTATCACTTTGATATATTTAACTCACAGCTGTATGGTACCTATTCATGCTGAGTTTTCTGCATGTATGATATGTGTATGCACGTTTGCATGTGTGGCAGAGGCCGACATCAGATATCTTCCTCATTCACTCCACCTTGTATGTACAGGTAGGGTTGCTCACCTGAACCCAAAACTGGCCCAATTCAGCTAATCTGGCTAGCCAGCCACCTCCAAGAATCCCCTGACTCTGCTTCCCTCTGCTGTGATTCAAGTGGGTTGCCACAGCACGAGCATCTGTTTGGGTACTGACGATCCTTACTTTCACATGGCAACTGCTTTTTACCAGCTGCCTCCACAGCCCAATATGTAGTTCATTTTTAAATATTTGTAATAATAAATAAAAGCAGGGAATATGAACCTCAATGTATTACCACCAAATAGCCACATCACTACCAAATCCTGTATTTCACCAAGTTATCATTTTGTTTCCTGGAGTTATTCTGTCATTCGTGTGCTACTTCAAGAAAATGGACCCTCTAATCGCTGAAGTAACATGTGAATATAACATAGGTACATAATTATTAAAGGATTTACATGCTTCAAGCAATCACAACAAAACCCAATGATGTGAAATAAATTCCTTTGTTTCACTTTTGCCAAGAGAAAGAAGTTGAATTTGTGGTGCTAGGCAAGGAACAGGTACAAAAGGAAAAACAAAAAGAAAAGACCAGTTTACTCAGAGAGATGAAGACTTCTTCACTAGGCAGCTATTCCTAATTTACCTCGATGACCTCACCCTGGTGGTGGTGTGCCATACTTTGACAAGGAAAAACACTCCCAAATGTGATTGGTGGTAGACCGATACTACTACTTAGACTTAGGTTAAAAACAACTCATCTAAAGAGAACCGCCCTATTTATGTATGCTCTATATTATGCTTAGGTAATTTTATATTCACAAACACACGTATATTTTCCACTTTAAACAAATCTAGAGACTCTTTTTGTCCAAAATAGCTAAGTAACAAAATTAAAAAGAAAATTTCAAGCATGCCATGTTTCCTTACCTGGCTCAGTATTTTTTCTGGTGTCATCCAGATCAACATTTTTACAAAAAGTCACTTGAGTGATCACTTTGCTTTCTGGACCTGCTGGTCTCTCCTTTACCAATAAAGGAAAGCTGGAAAGGGAAATGCCCACTGTTTTGTTCTTAATTTGATTTATTTTTGAACGAGGACTAGGGGCTACAAACTTCATATATCCTGGTGTTTTCTTGAGGTTTTTATCTAGAGTGGGAAGATCAAAGGCTGACCTAGCACTTGTGTTTACTGAATCTGCAGATGGCGATACATGAGACAAACGTGATTCTTCCAACTGACCTTCACTAAATGTTCCTTCTGACAGGATGTCATTTGATACCTCTGCTTTCTCTCTATTATTTAGCAACATGCACTGTCTTTTCTTAACATCCACCGAGGAAAAGAGAGCACGTTTTGTAGCTTCAGTTATCTGATTCTCACTGGAAAGTGGTTTTCCTGTGGAAGTTATGGAAACTACAAATTTAAAATCTCTGGCTTGTGAGGCAGGACTGTCCCCTTGGTTAACTGGAACGTTTGAGATGCTCATACGGCTTTCTGAAGATTCCAAGTGGTTCTTAAATGGACTGTTTTGTATGTTATTCATATTTTTCCGCATAGTTATTTCTGCAGGGCTTGAGTCAGGTTTCACCAGTGTCAGCAGAGTATTAATACTGTTTGGTGAATTCTTAAGTACTTTCGAATTATCTCTAGAAACAGCAGATGGACAGGGTGGGCTGATCACTGCAGCACAGGCACCAGTTGCTTCAGGCTGCTGGGCAGCCTTCCTAGCTTGCTGATGGCACGGAAAGGGTACTGTGCTGCACTCACTCTTTTCACTTAAGGTCTCTTTAATTTTTTGGTTCTTATCATCTAACATAACATTACCTAAATCCTGTAAGCCATGTTTCTTACAATGATCAAATTTTACTTTTATATCTAGAATTGAATCTAACCCTGCTTTGGTTTGGTCATGACTTGTAACTTCCTTCTCTGTAGCATTTTCCAGGTCTGCGGGAAGCAATTTGAATTGCTGTTTGAACAGCTTGCTTTCAGAAACATCTGTGTTATAGTTTCTTTTGTGGGCCATCTCATCTGAAATGCCATTAAGGGGTTCTTTGTCACTCCCAGTCTCCAGAGGAGCATCTACACCACTGTGGAGAAGACCTAATCCTTCAATCCCTTCCAGGCACGTCTTCTCTGCTTCCAGTGATTCATTTCGCTCTATAAAGAAATTGTTCAGTGATTTAAATTCTGCACATCCCTTGTCCTTTTCCAAGCGTACCTTGTCTTTTACTTCTACACTGCCTGACTTTCTGTAGTCAGTAACATTCAAGGTTTGTTCTTGATCAGTTATATCATTATCTACACAAAGGGCTTTGCTCGGGGACATTCCACTTTGGTGTCCATCCTGAGTCACCATAGTATTAATTTTGCTTTTGGCACTTATTTCAAAAGGCTGTAAGTCTGTCATGCAAAGGACACAATAAAATGTTATCAGTAAAGTTTGTTTACAACATATGTCACCTACATTTTGTGAAAACATATTGAGTCTTAAATAGTCTACTGGACATTAATCATACAAAGATGACATCAATTTTCTTCAAATTTTGCATTCCTATACTAAAGCAAGCTAAATTCTTGGCTCTGCCCTGAAACTTTTTAGTTCCCAATAGCAATTACCCAGTGGGGCAAGCAGCGTTAAATATTTGCACAATGGTCTTTATTTTTCCTATAGTTTCCTTTGAGGCATAAAGTACAATCCTGATAAAAAAAAAACTAATGTATATACTAACATCCATTACAGCTCAGGTCTAACAACATTCAGAAGTTGATATAGTTAGCTTGATCATGTTTGACAACAATCATTTTTTTGTTTCTTACTCTATAAGTATTTTAAAATTCTGGAATAATTTTGGGTCAATCTACCTACCCAAGACAATTCTATTTATCTTTGCTTTAACTATAGGCATCAAATCACAAGTAGAGTTAAAATAACCTAGAACATAAATTTCAGGTCTTAAGGGCTATATTGGTTCAATCACTTTTCTCCAAAGTCTCCACCGAGTGGCTATCCACCCTCAGTTGAACACCTCGGCCAGTGCCACTGTAAGTGGAGAAATTAGAAATCATCTCAGTGCTTCCTGTGGGCATCTAAACCAAGGGCAATGTGGTGTGCTCACCAAAAGTGTGCTGGTGACCCAGAGCATGCTCTGCAAAGACACTATAGACTCACGTGCAGAATGCTTGTTTACACACAGGTGAAAAGGTGTTTCCCCACTATACTGGAAGGTCCTCATGCAAAGCTGTAACTAGCCCCTTAAATGCCAGAGAAGGCCCCCATGGAGCTTTATCAATGTAGCTTTAAGGTTACCTTCTGCAATTTCTTCTACAGGTACGTCTTTAATTTTTTCCTTTTCTCTGTAGTAATCAGTATCTAAACAAAAACTTGTATTTTTTCCCCATATTTCTTGATCAGAATTATATTTTTGCATGGTGATATTTTCTGATTTTTCACTGGATAGACCATCATTACTTTCATTATTTAGTTCTGGAATACTCTAGTATAAAATAGAAAAGATTGTTTAAATGTGTTAAATATTTGAGAAAACTTTGTTGATAAAAGTGAATTTTAGTTCAACTATTCAGCAATTTCTATTTGAAAATCAAATGACTTTTGAAGTTCCCTGTATACAGTCTCACATTTGAACAAACTGAAAAGCCCAATATGCTTTCAAATATATCAGCCGGGCGGTGGTGGCGCACGCCTTTAATCCTAGCACTCGGGAGGCAGAGGCAGACGGATCTCTGTGAGTTCGAGGCCAGCCTGGTCTAGAAGAGCTAGTTCCAGGACAGGAACCAAAAAGCTACGGAGAAACCCTGTCTCGAAAATAAAAAAATAAATAAAACAAATATATCTATCATATTATTATACCACACAGGCAAGCAAATTAGGGGTAAGATTTGTTTTGGCCAGGCAAATTTTAGGTAGCATTTTATGCACCTATAAGACAGAAAACAAACCAGGAGTGGTGGCACACACTTCTACTTCCAGCACTCAAGAGGCTGAAGCAAGAGGATCATCAGGAGTTTGGGGCCAGCCTGGATTTACTTTAGTGTGTTCTAAGTCAGCTTAGGCTACAGTGTGGACCCTGTTTCAAAAATAAAATCTTTTTTTCTCACACAGAAATACTGATCTCACAGTAGGTTTTTGAATTCAATAATGAACAAAACAGTCCCTACCCTCAAAAAACTTAGTTTGGTATATATACTGTAAAAGAAAGAAGACAGCTTTAATAAAGCAGGGACTATGCAGCACTATATGGAATCCCTATGTCTCTATGTCCCTGCTTTGAAGTATGATGAGGAGTCACATATGAGGATAGGGAGAGCAGGGTGGGGGGCTTGAGAGGGAGATGAATGCAGAAGAAATATCCTTCACTTTTCATTCTAAGCCAGTTAACTAAACCCAGCTCACCCTCAAGTTTGCCTGCTTTCTCATCCATAGCATGAAGATGCTGTCATGATTTGAAAATGTATACAAAACCTTTACAGCACACTGTCTTCAGTTACTGGTAATAAGAGCTATTTATTTTTTTTTTTACCAGTTTAAGGGGAAGCCTAGGAGGTAAAAGGGAACGAACAAAGCAATGACAGAGAAAAGGGCCTTGGGAAAAAAAATCAAGCACTTAAAAGAGACGGGGAAGTATACGTTGGATACAGTGTCTGCTGGTGTAGTGTCCAGTGGGTGGAGCAATTGGTGGATGGGCTGGGGTAATTGTTTTATGCAGATTTTTTTTTCTGCAGAAGAATGACTAGGCATAGGAAAGAAAAAAGAACATAATTTGCTTCTCAGCAAATGTGGCTCAACATAGAAAGACTTAAAGATAGATTTAGAACTTTAATCATGAATTGGATGTTAGATTTTGTCAAAGGCCCTTCTCCATTTGGTGAGATGATCACATGGCTTCTGTCCCTTAGTCTGTTTATGTGGTGGATTATTTTTACTGATCTATATATGTTGAACCATCCCTGTATCTCTAGGATGAAGAAAATTTGATCATGGTATGTAATCATTTTCATGTGTCCCTGAATTCAGTTTGTAGGTATTTTGTTGAGAATTTGTACATCTATGTCCATCAAAGATTAGCCTATATTTTCTTTTTCTTTTCTTTTCTTTTTTTGCATCTTTGGTCTGGGTATCAGGGCAATACTACTCTGTAAAAGGAATTCAGAAACATTCCTTCAGTTTCTATTTTGCAGAATAATTTGAGAATTGGCATTAACTCTTTTTGAAGGTCTTGCAGAATTCTGCACTAAATCCAGCTGGCCCTGGACTTTTTTCAGTTAGGAAATTTTAAATTACTGTTTCTAACTCACTGGATGTTACGAATCTATTTAAATTATTAAGGTCATATTGATTTGACTTTAATAGATCTTATATATCTAGAAATCCATCCACTTCTTTTAGAGTTTCTAGCAAAAAATATAGGGTTTCTAGCTTGGAAAAATATAGATTTTTAAAATGTTCTTACGAAGCTCTGAATTTTCTTGGTATCTATTTTAATATCTCCATTTTCATCTCTAATTTTATTAATTTAGATCATCTCTTTTGGTTAATTTCACTGAAAGTTTGTCATTTAGAGATGTATGTGGGAGAGAGCTGAACATGTTTAATTACAAGTAAAAACATAAACTAAAACCCAGGAAAGAAATCTGACAAACACATAAAATAAAGTAATATACATATTAAAACTGGTTAAAAAAACAGGCATGGGGCTGCACACTTGTGTTCACAGTACACAGGAGGCTAAGGTTATGAGTTTGAGGCTAGCCTGGTCTATAGTGAGAATCAAGCCAGTAAAAGCTACACAATGAGATCTGTCTCCAAAAGCAAACAAATGGTGAGAGAGAGGAGGGAGAAGAGAGAAAGAGACAGACACACACACATACACACACACACACACACACACACACAGAGAGTTGGCAGGAACAGGTACTCTTATGATGGCTGAGAATGAATTAAAACAGCCTTTCAGGGAAGCAATCTTTAAATATGTGTCCAAAAATATCCCATAATAAAAATCTAAACACACTTTGAACTGCTAGACATGGTGGTACAGACCTGTAATCCCAGATTTAGGAAATGGAGGCAGAAAGATCACAAATTCAAGGACAACCTGGGCTATACAGAGAAACCCTATCTAATAATAATAATTTTAAGATAAAATTACAAGTGCTGAGATTTAGCTCAGTGCTATAGTGTTTCCTAGCACGTGGAAAGTTCTAGGTTCAATCCACAGTATTGAGTGAGAGTGAAAATTATATCAAAGTTTATAGAATACAGCTAAAAGTGCCAAGAGGAAACTTCACAGCTTGTAAATAGAAAGCAAGTAAACAATCAATACTCTAAGTTGCAATAATCAGCAGCTGGAAAGAGGAAATAAATCCAAAATAACTGGTATGAAGAAAAGAAAAAGGCAACATCAAAACAGCAAGGGGAAAAATGTGTGGGAAACCAATGAAGCCTAGTTCTCAGAAGAGGCCAGACAATCCTCTAACCAAACTGATAAAGAAAGAAGACTCGAATTCCCACTATCAAGAAATGAAAATGGACATAACATGTCCCTGAAGTCCAGATCATCATTAGGGTCAATCTTGAAAAATTACAATCCAATATATCTTAAAAATATAAAATAAATGAACATTTCTAGGCAAATATGACCTATTAAATAAAATTGAACCAATAAAACTAAGAAAACGTAAGCCAATCAATAACATACAGTGGAATCTAAATAATAATTTAAAAAGACTCTCCAGCAGCAACAACAAAATGTCCAAGACTCGACAGACTCATGCTTAATTTTATTAGTCACTGGTTATTCAAAATTAGGCCAAAGTAATGCTGCATCCCTGCACTCTGGAGGCAGACATAAAACAAAGAAAATACACTGCAGTAGCTGTGTAAGTAAGACATCAGGCACAACTGGCACGGAACTCAACAACACACTACAGAGATTGTACACCACATCAACTGAGATGCATCCTGGAGGCACAAGAATGTTTCAACAGAGTTGGGGAGCCATCCCTGATCCCACCAGCTGCAACTCTCAGACCCTGCACCTCACTAGGGCAGCACGATTGAGTCAACACTGTTAGTGCATGTGTGGGAGAGCCAGCCTCCAAACTGACCATGGGAGCCGCTCCCATTACCCATCTATCCTGTGGTGACATGAGTGGGAGAGAACTGCCCACCTCCCCCGACACCCATAAACACCAGAGTCAGGTGGGAGAGCTGGCTTTGTAATCACAAGCATGGGAGAGCCATCCCAGACCCACACCAGCTGCAACACTTGGGAAAGCAGGTCCTGCACCTTTCCAGGACAGCACAATGGAGCCAACGCTATTAGTGCAGGTGTAGGTGAGCCAGCCCTGAAATTGTGACTATGGGATAGCTGTTCCCATTTCCTATCTGGCTAGACCAACCCTACAGCTGTCCAGACATGAACCTAGGGCTATGACTTGACCTGCCCCAACACTCGACCCATCTATGATCTGCTGGAGCAGATGAAGGGACCTGACCTGTAGACCCAAAGCTGCAAGGTAGCAGCGGGATGTCCAGGAAGAGTCCTAGTGTGTGTGGGGGGGGGCATTATTGAATGTGTAGTGAAAACAGGGGCCTCGAACTAGACCAATGACTCTTTGAAATGAACACTTGCAAGTAGAGATCTATGGACAAAGGGGTATATAGTGTGACTTGTTGGGTCACACTGCAGCTTCCATTATGAGATTTTTAATTCCTTCCCTTTTTTTAAAAAAAAAATTCTCATTTTATTTTCTTCCTTTTTTTCCTCTTGAATTTTGTTTTACTGGGGAGGGGAAGCAGGGGCAGAGGGCAGATGTGAAGGGACAGTAAATGAATGGGATTAAGCTACATGATATGAAAAACACATAGAATAAATTGTTAAAAATTAAAAAAGAATGTTTCAGTATATACAACCAATAAGCATATCTTAGCAACAGAGTCAAGGATAAAAATTATAGGTTCATCTAAATAAATAGAGAAAAGGCAGGCTGGGGAGATGGCTCAGAAGTTAAGAGCACTGGCTGCTCTTCCAGAGGTCCTGAGTTCAATTCCCAGAAACCACATGGTGGCCGACAACCTAGTGTGCAGGTATACATACATATACATAAAAGTATAAATAAAGTTTAAAAAGAGAAAAGAGAAAAGACTTCTGGGGGAAGATCAATATCATTCATAAAAGCTCTGAAGAAACTGAGCCCAAAGGATTACACCTGAACATACTAAGAACTCTGTAGAGCCAGCATGGTACTCAGTGAGGGGAAAACTGAAAACATGTCCACTAAAAATGGAATAAGGCAAGGACACCTTGCCTTACAATACAAATAGGAAAGGAACAAGTTAAATTATCCCTGCTTGTAGATGATGAGCCTATACTGAGAAAAACACCAATGACTCTCCCTAAAAACTCTCAGATCTGATAAGCAAATCCAGCAAAGGAAGGTAAAATCAACAAAGAAAACCCACCAGATCTTCTATGTACCAATGAACTCACTAAGAAAAAAGCAGGGACACATCCTATGACAACAACCTTAAGAAAAAACACTCAGTGTCCTCCTTTTCATCTCTGCTGCTATAATAAAATATTAAGCAAAACTAACTTAGAGAAGAGAATGCTTATGTCATCATACAAATCCCTGGTCACAGTCCATTTTGAGGGAAGCCAAGGCACAAACTCAATGAAGGAACCTGGAGACAGGAATTAAAGTAGAGACCTCTGAGAATGCTTACTGGCTTGTGTTTTGTGGTATTTGTACACTGTGAAGATGCACTGCTGTGACTGTTGTAAAAAGAAAGCTGAGTTAGCCGGGCGGTGGTGGCACACCCCTTTAATCCCAGCACTTGGGAGGCAGAGCAGGTGGATCTCTGCGAGTTCAGCCTGGTCTACAATACCTAGTTTCAGGACAGGCTCCACAGCTACAGTGAAACCCTGTCTTGAAAAACCAAAAACCAAAGCAAAATCCCAAACGGCCAATAGCTAGGCAGGAGGTATAGGCATGATCTGGGGAGAGAGAGAAAGAGGAGGAATCTAGATGTGCAGGAGATCCCAGGAGACACAGAAGGAGACAGGAGGTGCAAGATGGAAGAGAGGTAATGCCACATGATAGAACACAGATTAATACAAATGGGTTAAATTATAAGAGCTAGTTAGGAACAAGCCTAAGTAAACTATAGGCTGAAGTTTCATAATTAATCAAAAGTCTCCATGTCATTATTTGGGAGCTGGTTGGCAGGACTTCTTTTTCAGAACTTGATAAATTCTAAAAGTGAAATGAAAATGTAAGAAATCTACATCAGCAAAACGTAACTAAAAAGTAAAACAACCAAACTGAAGAACTCTAGAGCTGCACTAAATTGTGCTGCTGGCATCAATTTATGTGTCTAATAAATACAGAGTCAACAGAATAGAGTCTAGAAGTAGACCCACATATTTCAAAGAAAGTATAAAGCTACAGCGGGAGAAGAAACAACAGTGTTTGCTTCCTTTCTTTCTTTTCTTTCTTTTTTTTTTCTTTCATGAGACAGGGTGTCTCTGTGTAGTCCTGGTTCTGGAACTTGGTATGTAGACCAGGCTGGCCTTGAACTCAGAGAGATTCACCTGTTTCTGCCTCGTGAGTACTGAGATTAAAGGTGCAAACCACTATGCTGGGCAAGAATGAAATTTTCAACAAATGTGGCCCTGGAATAATTCAAAATCTAAATCCAAGGAATTCTTGAACCTTATATTAAACTTAGAAGCCAGATGTACAACTAACATGTTTATAACTAACTTGTTAAAAACTGGCAACTTAAAATATAGAAAGAAAAAAATCACCAGTGATGCTCCTATTTAGCAGTTAATACCCCAAAACATATTTAAATTTACCTGAAACTTCTTACATTCCTCATCTTTTTTCTGATCGTATAATTTGTTGTAATGTTCTTGCAATTTAACATGAGTTTCCTTAAGTAACGACAACTCATTTTTAATCTCATTCATTTCTCCATTAAGTTCTTCAACCTAGAATAAAATTAAGTCAAAATGAGCAAGTGCATAAATTTTACCTGAAAACATTAGTGTTTTATAAAATAGTCAAAATAACAGCAAAATTAGCTACTTAAAACACTTAAGAGATAACACTGTAATAGTGACGTGTTTAACAAACATGATTGTATATTCATTCATCGTCTTTGAGAAATGTCAGACTTAGAAAGATTAAGTAACTTGACCACATTAGTGCAGAAAGTAGCAGTCAGGATTGCAATCGAAAAATCGAACCTAGAGCCTTTGCCCCTAAATACCTTCTTATAGAAAAAAAAAAGAATTTAACCTTAGTCCTACAGAAGTTCCACCTGCATGACCTTGTCTTCATCGCTGCACCACACTGGATGTGCAGAGTTTAGCTGAGCTAGCTGGACGTGTGGAACACCAAGTGTTACAACAGACACGGCACCTGAGCCCATGTTTCCATCTGGAAACTGGGTTTCTACTGTCTGTGCAGCTCACAGTCGCTTTCTTGGGGGGATGCTATTCCACAGAAATTTCATATGTGATTACAAACAGATAGACACACAGACTATATACATCTGATCTTCATTTAAGAAAATTCTTACAAAACCAAAGTGTTTTTTCTTATTCAACTATATTTTGCTTAGTTTATTTTAGTTTTGATTTATGATTATGATAGTTTATGATATGTGGTTTATGAAAGTTTAGGGGTTGTACAATCTAAAAATATGATAAAACCATTTTATTTAAACTTATAAATTATAGTCTCACCAATAAAGCTGGTTTTCCTTTTTTAAAAAAATGTATTATTAGTTTGTGTACTTTTGCACATGTGTATGTATTCATGGAGGCCAGAACTGGGCATCAGAAACCCTGGTTGTTAGCCTCCCAATGTGGGCGCTGAGAACTAACCCTGCAAGAGGACTCAACAGATATGTCATCTCTCCAGCCCCATTTCCTCTATTCTTAATTATTCTTTGCCCTTGGAAGATGGCCACTGTTGTATTCTCAGAAGAGAAAATGAATGTTAGTTTGCTTTACTTAACTGCACAGGCAGTGGAAGCCCAGTTTCCAGATATAAACATCTGCATGCATACACACACACACATACACAATGTGTGTATGTATGTATAGTATATATATGTTTGTGTATGTGTGTGTGCCATATACAGGTGCCAGTTTTTGCAGCATGTTTGTTCTATGTCATTTGCAGCTTCTTTTATTTCCCAGCTTTCCCAATCTCACAGCACAACTTCCACAGCCCTTTAAAGACTGCATGAGAAGGAAGGTACTGGGAGGCAATGCAGATTAATTGAAGTTACTGTACTTGTTGCTTGATGATACATTCTCCTGGTGGAGATTATTAACCAGCTTTTAGAATTGTGATGGAAGTATGAAATATTTTTCTTAGATTTGAATAAGGCATATCAAAACCATCAATGACCAAGTTGATCTCTTGAAACTCTAAATTAGGAAAACTTATTAACTACAAATAAATTTTTAATCAGAAATCAAATAAAATCATCTACACAAAATGTCATAATACTTATATTCAGATATCTATTAGTATAATATGTGAAAATGGTATAATTAGTACAAAAGTCTAAAATAGAATCATATATATATGTATATATAGCTTTATAAACTCATTGTGACTTTCTACTGTGTTAATTCTTTTTTTAAAGAGTGATTAAAGCCATGATTTCCACATGCCATAGCTTGAGACAATTACCTTAATTCCTTTCTAAGGAATTGTAAAAGCAATGGAAATTGGTTTTAAGAAAGAAAATCCAATTTTGTGATCCATCAGTCTTTTAAGTAAAATTTTGCTTTGCAGCTTGAATTAACATCATTTTCTACAACTGTTTTACATATTTTATCAAATTAACATTTAGTGTAATTGAAAAAATATGACTTAAAGGAAGTAGCTGTTTACAACATATAATCTCCTGGTGAGATATTAGTACAACAGCACTCAGAACTGCATACATGTTCTAACATGGCTCTGACACATCTCAACAAAACTACTGAGGACAATAATCTTGCCCAATAGTTCACATATGATTCCAATTCACTAAGATATACTGAATTATTTTATTTAGATGCAAATTAATTTTTCTTTGTCACATATTAATAGCTATTCTATATAGTCACATATGCTTTATATGTGTGTATAAAAACATACACATATAGTCTTCTATGCATGAAAACACCAGAGGGAATTTTATTAAATTTAGTTTTTAAAAATACACTCACTTTGGCAGATATATGAGTATAAGAAGAAACTGTCTGACATCAATTCTGTAATTTTTTTAGTACTCAATAGCTATTTTAAATACTTCACTATTTTACAATTTAATGAACCTACACGTCTCTTCCAAGTTCCAAGTGCGTTCTCATGCTCATTCTGGAGACTAAGGAACTTTTCTTCATTTCCCTTTACCTTCTCCCTTTGCAGCTCATTATCTCTTTCAAGGGTCTGCAATAAAATTAATTATCCAAAAAATAATCAATACCACATTAATGAATTTTGATGTGTTTTATGTTGCTCAGACCTTTGCGTGAAACATGCTGAAAGTGCCATACAGATCAGTGGTAATGTGCTACCTCAACAACAATTTTCATAAATTAACAGAAAGGTGCTTAGAGTTTAGCTAACAGGAAATAGGGGGAGGCTGTGATGAAGAAACGGCTATAAAAGGGTATAAAAACATTGCCATTATTCAGTTTCACTGCATAAGTTTTAATGTACTGAAAAAGTAATATAAAGTGCAGCATTGAAAAGCGTGAAATGTAGCATAATCCTGCCTAACCTACTAAAAATTTTAACTACCATAAGATGTTTTTACCTGTTTATTTTAGAAATTAACCAGCTAGAAATAGAAACCCTTAAAAAACAATTCTAATTTCAAATTAATACTTTCTAGCCCGGCTTATTTAATACACCACTTAGTTACTTCATTGACCTAATGTAATAGAACCACCCTATCCCATTCTCTCAAAAAAAAAAAAACATAAATTAAAAAAAAAAAAATTTACATGATGTGAACAATGTGAACTGTTTTTGGGGGGCTCATTCCCTATGGAGCCTAGATACGTGGGGGGGGGGGCCTTGGTCCTGCCTCACCTGCTCTGAGGAATGGATGGGAAGTGGGGTCAGAGGAAGGTGGGAGGAGCAGGAGGGGGGAGGGAGGGGGAACTGGAATGGTATGTAAAATAAAAAAGATTGTTTTAAAATAAAAAAATACAAGATG
The DNA here is from genome assembly GCA_025134845.1 of Neodon shergylaensis. Taxonomy (NCBI): domain Eukaryota; kingdom Metazoa; phylum Chordata; class Mammalia; order Rodentia; family Cricetidae; genus Neodon; species Neodon shergylaensis. The sequence goes on along the minus strand of JABTXL010003485.1, from coordinate 1,433,347 downwards.
TGAAAGCTATAAAGCATATATAAAAACTTTAACAAATTTAAAAATAATAGCCGGGCAATGGTGGCGCACGCCTTTAATCCCAGCACTCGGGAGGCAGTGCTACAAGAGCTAGTTCCAGGACAGGAACCAAAAAGCTATGGAGAAACCCTGTCTCTAAAATAAAAAAAAATTTAAAAATAATAAAAATATTGTCGAGTGTTTTCTAAGAGTAGGATGTTGGAACTATGAGTCACTATCGCTAACATTATGAGGTCTCTTTACTATCTGTTTGTAATTAAAGCAAACCGAATAAAAAGTATCTATATATCCAATGCATCTAGAATTTTAAGTTCATCTGTTTATTATTTATAAAGCTATGTAAACGGGGTAAAAACTTCTAGCTACACAAAACAACGTAAAAGGGAAAGGTGGAAAAGGCCTTTTTTTCTCCTCCCAACACTTAGCACTTTACAAGTTTCTGTGATGAGATTCTTTACACACAGCTGAGAACCTTATCACACAAACGTACTGCTCTGTAATTTGCTTTTCTAAAAGACAAACTATCTCTTATTCACTTCCCATACTACTAAATATAAATTCATCTCACTTAAAAGTCTTATTTTTGCCTCTGCTTCCCGAGTGCTGAGATTAAAGGCATGCGCCACCACCGCCCGGCTCACTTAAAAGTCTTAAGGACGTTCTACTTAAAGAGTTCTTGGTTACATCTAGACTATCAATGTGTAAATATGTCTGTGAAATTATGACACCACATCAAATAAAAAGCATTTTGTATCTTGTGACAAGAACACTGTCCTCTGTCCCACTAGAAATTTTCAAACATCTAAATGAAGACCTATTTTGATTGCTCTACTTCAGGATAATGGGAACATTTCCACATAATGGTTACATATAATAGAGCAGTTTCTAAATATTTACAGTGTTGTATAATTAATAGGCACTTAGATTGTAACATTCTAACAAATATTTTTACAGTATCTATTTATATGACAGCATACTCTATTTTAAAAAGTGGATTGATGTTTAGGAAAGAGATGAGCGAACATACCACAACCTCTATTCTATTAACAATAAATGACCAATAGCATCATGTTCTTGAAACAGTGCTTATTAGGTGTGTCAATCAATTGCTCCTGGTTCGTATCCTATCTTTAAAAGACCACCTCCTTCAGGTATTTGGTTGCAGTTCTTTGGAGCCCTTCCATCCTTCCATTTACAGCTTGATTTATTATTTCCAGTGACTGCACAAGCCAGGTGATCAGTGAGGATTCCCTTCTCTCCTGCAGTCTCCTGTTTCCTAGGTCGCTTTACTTCCTTTGCCGGGTACTGCAAACTGTTGTCAGGATAAAGCAGGCAAGGATGTGAATTGTTTCTGGGATCCTCTATGGCTACTGAGAAGTTAGATTGGCTGAGTGCAGCACAACTCTGCTTTGGCAGTATCTCCCCAACCTTTGCAGAAACAATTACATTTTTTCCCCCGATGTCCAGTTTTGCCTATGAGAAAGCTAATTCCCAAAGTATTCTTCTCTCATTTACATCTCCTTACCTTGTGTGCACACGTGTGTATGCACAGGGAGACCAGAGATCCACTTCAGGTGTCATCATTTCTCAGGACTTTTCGGAAGCAGCATCTCTCACTAAACTAGAGCACCAACCAGGTAGGGTAACCCGGCTCACCAGCCAATAAGCCCCAGGGATCTGCCTAACTCTGCCTCCCAGCACTCGAAAGCACACACCACCATGGCTGGCTTGTTTGTTTTGTTTTACAAGACAGGATTTCTCTGTGTAGCCCTAGCTGTCCTGGAACTCTCTCTGTAGATCAGGCTTGCCTCAAACTCACCGAGATCCACCTGCCTTTGTGTGCACCACCACTGCCTAGCTCGCAGCTGCTGACTTGTTAGTGGGTGCTTAAGTCAGGACTTCCTGTTTGCATAACAAGCCCTTTACCACTTGAGCTACTTCCCAGTTTTATCGATGTGTCTACTGATTCTGCTTTCTAAGCAAGTATCTCAATCTTACCTAACAACCTTTCCACTGCACTTATATTTCTAGTAGCATTTCTCTTATTCTGTGTTTATGAATTTCTAATTCTTGTCCTGTGGATTAGTATTTTTCCTTTAAGCAGTTTTTGCTTACATGGTTTTTAGACCGTGAGAGATTTTATTCGTGTCCAGTAATACTTAATAATCTATTTGTACTTAAGAATGATGTATTTAAAAGATGATCAAAAGTTTGTCAAACACTAGACTTCACTGTAGGGAGTTCTGCCTGAATGATTTCTTTTGTGAAACATAACTAAAAGAACCATAATCTTCCTTTTGGGCAGGTTAGTTTGCCCAGAAAGGAAACTCCCATTCTCTTTTCTGGGAATTGGAATAGATGTCCGGTATCTAGGAGAACTACAATGACAGGCTCGACTATTGAACTTATTTTCACTATATTTCCAAAAGAGTATTTATGAATAGATAGATAGAGCAAAGGGAAAGGGGAGGAGAGATGAAGATAAGAAGGGTGAACAGGAGGGAAAGAAAAGGGATGGAGGGAGAGAGGGCAGAAAGTTGAGCGAAAGGAGAGGAGAGGGGCAGAGAGAAGAATTAATTTACAATAGTTGCCATTTCTGCTAGCAACATGATCAATTTCAGGTCACTAATATTTTGATAACCAGTTTCCTAACTATAAGGAGCCCCAACATACTATTAGATTCCTTTCAACCTCAGCTCTCAAACTCTAAGCATACACCTCCAAGTCTAATAGCAAAGAGGAGAGAACCAGTGGGGTGGGAGGAGGAATGTGGGGTTGCAATTGAGTCTTATACAGGTGTTCCCATCTGGGTCTTTCAACTAACTACACATCCCACTTCAAAAACACAGGATTTCTGGGTTTAGTTTTATTTGTTTGGTGGTGCAGAGATACAATCCAGTGTCTCACTGTCTTAGGCTTTCTATTCCTGTGAGAAAACACCATGACCAAAACCTACTTGGGGAAAAAACGGTTTATTTTATCTTAAAGTTCCCTATCAAAAACCATCATCGAGGGAAGTCGGGGCAAGAGCTCAAACAGGACAGGAACCTGGAGGCAGAAGCTGACGCAGAGGCCATGGAGGATGCTGCTTTCTGGCTGGCTCCCCATGGCTTGTGCAGCCCACTTTCTTATAGCATCCAGGAGCACCATTCCAGGGAGAGACACTTTCCACAGCGAGCTGGGTCCTCCCACATCAATCAATTAAGAAAATGCACTACAGGCTTGCCCATAGGCCAATATAGTGGAGGCATTTTCTCAGCTGAGCTTCCCTTGTCCAAAATGACTCTAGCTTATATCAAGCTGAGATAAATAAAACTCACAATGCCAGGCAAGGATCCTACAACTCAACCACATCCCAGGCCTCATTTCCACGATTTTGAATTGGGTTTCTTTTTTCTGTTTCTGATAATTATACACATAGTTCACTTTTAAAACTTAGCCTTTTGTGTTCCTTCTGTCATTTTCATGTCCTTGTGGATTTATTGCCATTTTATAATAGTTTCACAAGGCGGCAGAAGTGAATGTAGGTTTAATTAATCATCTTTAGCTGGGAGCCCTAGCCAGGTAGTTTCTGAGTTGAAAATAGCCCAAGTTTATTCACTCATTTAATAGCACTTCAAAAGGTCCACAGCACGCTTGACACTCTCATGCGCTGATGATCCTGCTGTTACATTGCTGCTGTCTTCATGGACATATTTATCATGAACATAAACTTGTGCATATTACAAACATACATGAAAATTTGTTTTTATTCCAACTGAATTAGCAAATCTGAAAAACATCTGTGAAAAAAGGATATTGTCAGAGGTCAAACTGAAATCATTCACTAAATGCTTTAACCTTCAAAAAGCAGTAAATTGCTCTAGTTAATACAGTAATAACCAACAACCACAGGAGTAAAATATGTATGACTATAGAAATATAACTAAAGTTATAACTAGAATTTAGCTATCTATGGTCTTTCTAAATTTACTGCTAAAAATATAAGAGGGATGATAGTCTAGCTGCAGAGCACTGAAAACCAGTTGGCCATTAGCAAGAGCAACGATCCCTTTTAGTGCATGTGGAATTAGAATGCTCCTCAGGAAAACCCTGGCCGTATCTAAGCAATGTGATCCTTAGCAACAGCTCAGCATTAATATTTTGTTATGCTATATATCAGGGGTTCTTAGACATCAGTCTGCAGCTAAGCACTGATCCATGACAAACTTCTCTAGTCCATGGCCAGATGTGGTTACATGACTTTTCTTATCCTTTTTCTGTCCTTTATCCTGAGATTATCTTTAAAATACATATATTTTAAAATGTTCTGTTTTATAAAATTATGGTGATAGTGGAGGATAATGGTTGCATTCTTAGCAGGCTACTTGACAATATTTTGAAATGTACTGTAAGATATTATATAATTTTCTATTTAATATCAAGAGACAGGTAATAATTGTAATAATTAAAAAGAAAGGCATTTGAATATTCAACATATTGGTGCATATTTAAAAGATTCTAGAGTCATACTTGCAGACTTGGTTAGTAGTTCAAAGCAATGAACACTATAGATACCACAAAATTTTAGTACAATTTTCGTACAACTGATTTAACAAACTTGCTTAGTTTATTTTATATCACTGTGAAAAATATTATGACCAAAGGTGATTTGAGAAGCTAAGGGTTTATTTGGTTCACAAGGAGATTCTATCATCAAGGGAAGTCAGGCCAGGAACCTGGAGGCAAGAACTGAAGGCAGGAACCACAGCAGAGACCATGGAGGGGCACTGCTTGCTCTCCACTCTGTATGACTTGCTTATTGGTTTTCTAATACAAACCAGGACTACTAACCAGAGATGGCACCAATTATAGTAAGTTGACCCCCTCCATCAACACAGAAATATTTATAGCTAATCCCATGGAGGCAATTCCTCAACTGCTGCTCTCTTCCCAGTGTACTTTAGTTTATATCAAGTGGACAGAAACTAACTGGAACACAAACTTAACAGCTCTCATGCTTCTAGGAAAATATGTTGAGCACATAACACTGAAGTAGTACTGGACTGGGACCAGGACAAAGCTGTAATATTGCTTTTTCTACAATTTATAAGGTCCCAAACAAAACTGCTTATATTTTCTGGATCTCTACTCCATCACAGAATAAACAAGCTAGCATCTAATACTTGGATCACCCCAGAAACTATGGTTCAATTCTTTTACATGGATTACCAGATGACCTTGTAACAACTACTCATAATGAACTTGAGTCAGACATGGTGCTTACATGCCTACAACATCAGCATTCCGTAGGCTGTGGTAAACCTGGGCTACAGAGTGATACCATATCTCCCCAAAATAAATCATATGCTATTGGGAAAAGGTGTAAAGAGGCTCTTGCTTATAAAAGTTGTTTTCTACTAGTCTTTTATAAGAATGATTGAAGAGGTTAAGGGGATGAATAGCTTGATTCTACTGGTCCACTTCTCTCCCTCTGTATCTTTGACATTTTAATTCCTATATAGCTGAAGGCAGGCAGAACCCTTTACACGATAAGCCATAGGACAGCAATGGTGAGATAAATTGCTTTGCTCTGCTCAAGTTTAGTTCCATTCAACGACGATGGACTAACAAAATTTGTGTGGCTTGGTACAAAACAAAAAGGCAGAGGAAACAAGCTATTAGAGGTATTAAATATGTAAATTTTCCTTTATCTCTCTCTCTGCCATAGGATGTTTCATTTTCTATTTAAGGGCATGGTTCTCTGGACCAGGAAAAAAATCACAGCACAATTGAAGTCCCACACAGCTGCCTAAAAGCTTCATGACAACTCAGCATGAACAAGAGTCACTACCTTCTGGGCCCCACTTCTTCCTGCCACTTGCTTCACCCATGTATCACATTCTAGCCAGAAAAGGAAGTGATCTTTCCTTTCCGTGGGCCCTCTATATAAACCCAGGGCAGAGGGTAACTGTGGCAAGATCAGAGTGCTAGGCAGGGATACATTCAGAACTGGACTGGATACTCATTGCCCATGCCAAGGTGCTGCCAACCTGAAACAGGAAGAGCTGCTGCCATGCCTCTCCACAGAGTGCTGAAAGGTACATGTACCCACAACAAACCTCTCCTACTGCACCTATGCATTCACTAAAAAGTAAGATTTCCCCAAATAAATGAAAAGATGCAGGGGAGTGGGTGGTTAGGCAAGGAACCAGGGCACTAGAAGGCAGAAGAACCAGCAGCCAACAACCAAGACTGAGACGCAATAGAAACAAGAAAATGTCTGTTGAGGCTCCAAGCCTCCAGCACATACTTCCATAACTTAACTTACAAAACATAAATTCAAAAGATAAAAATTCATTAAAAACTTCAAGACATTGAGAACAAAATTAAACAGAAGGAAGACATTTACTTCTCACTACAAGTCCCTGTGTAACCACTCTAGTTACTCACTCGAAGTTAGCTCTAATTCTCTATGATGACTGTCCCTGCATGGGAGATGGCTATAGTTGTCATGGGACATGTTCCAATTTACTTGCTTTGCTGCCTTCAAAGGGGCTTAAAAAGCATGGATTGGCCACCCTATCAGAACATGCCCCATCTCCTTAATGAGACAATGGAGTGGCCATCCCATCACTTGGCATAGTCAAACCCAGTCATGCTCCTGCCCCTTCACTCACTCCCATGTTCCTTCATGTTGAGTCCAGAATCAACGAAGTTCTCTTGTTCACCTTTCCAAGGCCGCTTTCTACTGGAACACAATACATTTCTCAAACATAGTTTGCTCCTAACACTTTGAAAAGTCTTTTAAATTTCTAGATCAGACCTGAGCATCACTCTTATTCTTGGTAAATTTCTACATGAACTGACTTCGCTTCACTCTACTTGCAACAGCAGAGGGACTCCCCATTATCTATGATACCTCAGCACCCAGTCATGGAGTAAGGTAGCATCCCCCCTTCATTCATTGTCTTCCAATGAATCTACCTTGTAGACACCTTATTTAGCTGGATCTTCCCCCAAAGAGGGAGGCAAGAGAGAAGCCTCTCCTTTTGGAGTGTGAAGTCCAATCATTACCTACTCTGAAGATGATGGTAGTTTGATCATATTCTTATGAAGATAGGTCTCCAAATCCTGACACTTTTTTTTTTTAAAATGTGACTGACACTTTTTCTTTTCAACCTTCAATTTTGACCTTGGCCACAACTCTAAAACATAGAAAATTTCCACTTATTCCATTACAAAGTCATATACTAGTTGGGCATGATGGCACACACCTTTAATCCTAGCACTAAAACCAGAGGCAGATGGATCTCTGTGAGCTTGAGACCAATCTTGTCTACAAAAAGTTCTAGGACAGCCAAGATTATATTAGAGAGACCCTGTATCAAAAAATTCAAGTCAGCCGGGCGGTGGTGGCGCACGCCTTTAATCCTAGCACTCGGGAGGCAGAGGCAGGCAGATCACTGTGAGTTCGAGGCCAGCCTGGTCTACAAGAGCTAGTTCCAGGACAGGAACCAAAAGCTACAGAGAAACCCTGTCTCGAAAATCAAAAAAAAAAAAATCAAGTCAGATATTTGATATAAAACTTAACAATTAAGTAGTTACTTAAATGTTAAAAAATATATTTATTACTTTAGATATTGATGCTGAAAACTGATGAAGGAATCTAGTATTTTACCTTTTTAAATCAAATGGTAGAACAAGATACCTAAATGCAACTAAACATGGGAAGTTTATTAGACAGAAATATATTTAAACAATATATACATAACCTGATTATTTTCCCTTAGCACCTTCAATTCTTCATTAATTTCAATATTAGCTTGAGTTTGTTGCTGAAGTAATTGTTGCATGTGTTGAAAAGAAATGATGATATCCTTCAAAAACATAAAAATATACCATGTTTCTAAGTTCATTCTCCAGATACATTTCTAGTTTTTTTGTTTGTTTATTTGGGATTTTTGTTTTGTTTTGTTTCGAAACAGGGTTTTGTCGCAAGCCGCCCTTTTGGGGTGACTTCTGCTGCAATTCTAGCCATGTTGTGTTAGTACGTTCCAGGGTAGGGGTGTGAGGATTAGAAACATTAGGTAGGAGAAACAGGATAAGAAAGAAACACATAGACACGGGATAGTACCAGGAGAGCAACTCAGCAAATGCTGAATACTGAATGTTGAATTTCGAGTTCTGAGTTCACTAGCATTTATTTTTCATACACTTTTATGCCCCAATACAAAAGGGGAAAAGATGGCAAAAGACTTCTTGAAAATGATTCAAAGGACAACCAGAACAGTTATTTGTTTCAATACCTGAGACATCAAGCCATTAATTTCTGAGTAAAGCATTTGATATCTGGAGCAGTGAACACGGCCTAGATAAAGTATCCTGGAGGCAGCTACTCCCAAAGTTAAACCCCCTGTTTTATAAGGAGCAGAAGCATACTTGAATTCTCTAATCTTTGGTCAAGTGGAGCAAGCAGATCTACCTCTATAGGCCATCTTAATGTCCAAAACACCAGGTAACCGCACCCTAGGTCAGGATCTCTTGTTTTGTATAGCCACATCTGTTGTCAACAACTTTGAAAGAGCAAAGATAAGCTCAAACTCCCTGGCCTTCAGTTAAGGTAAAATGGGCTCACATTTTTGGGTTTCTGGTACAGGGTTTCTCTGTGTAACAGAGCCCTGGCTGTCTCAGAACTTGCTTTATAGACCAGGCTGGCCTCAAACTCACAGAGATCCTCCTCCTGTCTCTGCCTCCCCAATGCTCGGGTTAAAGGTGTGCATTACCAACACCTGGCACATTTCTAGTTTTTAAGCTATTACTGTTTTAGCTTGAGTTTGATATTTTATATTAAAATGATAGCACTTCTCTGATTTATTATCTAAAATAATTAGTTATACAAATTTTTATCAAGTATTATTTCTAAAAGTCCCTTAGCTTGTAAAATAAATTTTTGAAATGTGCCAGAGTCTATGATATTACTGAATAAGATAAAGAATCTAAAAATGAAATAAACCTGTTGCCTTGATCACCTAGAGATATAAAAATACATCTCTATTAAAATGAATTATAATATTATAAAATGTTTTTGTAGACTAGGGTATCACCAATCAAATGAAGGTAAAGCAAGAAGAAGAAAAGATAAAACAGAAGAAAAGGGGCTGGAGAGAAAGCACAGCATTTAGAGCACTTGTTGCTTTTGTAGAGGTCCCAGTTCAATTTCTAGCACCCTCATGGTGGCTCACAACCATCTGTATCTCCAGTTCCAGGGGATCCAATGCCTTCTTCTGGTCTCTGTATACACTAGACACGCACATGGTGCACATATGCATATGCAGTAAAACATTCATATACATAAGATAAATCTAAAAAATTTAAAATAACTTTAGTTTTTCCAAGCTATTCTTTAAACACAAGAATAAATTGAGATAAGAGGAAATTGTTCTAAAATCACACGTGGTATGCTAATATATTTTCAGTAATTATTTGCTAAGATATTACTAACAAATAATAAAGCTACTTCTAAAAAATGGAAATTTAACTAGAAAATATGTGGCTGATGCCTATAATCTTAGTACCTGGAAGGTTGTGATAGGATAGGAGGATTGTCAATGAGTTTGAGGCCAGCATGGTCTACATATTCCAGGCTATCCTATACCACAGAGTGAGACCCTGACATAAAAAATGGCCCAGCAATTAAGAGTGCCTGCTGCACAATCATGAGGGTCAGGCTTGGTCTCCAGCATTCACTTAACAAGCCAGGCATCCCATAAGCATCTGTAACTCCAGCTCAGAGGAACTAAAAAGTTCTGGTCTCTGCATATACAGATGTGTGTACACACATGTGAGCACATACTAAGACACATACACACACAAAAATAGATGTAAAGGCACAAGCCTTTAAACCCTGGAGGCAGAAGCAGGTGGATTTCTGTGAGTTCAAAGTCAAACCTGATCTACATTGCCAAGTAAGTCCAAGACAACTAGGGCTACATAGTGAAAACCTGTCTCAAAGGAAGGAAGGGAGGAAGGGAGGAAGGGAGGAAGGAAGGAAGGAAGGAAGGAAGGAAGGAAGGAAGGAAGGAAGGAAAGAAGGAAGTCTTTTTTAACAAAAAGTAGAGTATACATTCGACTGGTTAAACACATACAAACATGCCCACTCAGTACATGTTAGCTGAATGCCTACTTCACAGCTAGGCAAATATCATCTCACATCTACTTCTCACCTTACTACTGGTTTTGAAAATATTAACTAACTTCCAAAATATATGAGTAGTGCTTACCTGTTTTTCTTCTTGAATATGGGTAATCTCTTCATTAATTTTCTTATTTAATTCCAATTCCTTTAAAGTTGAAGAATTTTAAAGTTATGATGTAAAATTCAGTACAATCTATATTTGATTCAGCACCCATGTTTGTGTTGAGACACTGGCTCCAGTGAATTAAGAAGCCTAATATAATCTAGTAAAAACATAAGCATTAAAACTATAAAATTTCCCATCTTAGACGTGACTTAGAGAGACACCACTGTGCCATAAAATCACTGAAGCTATATCTGAGTGGGATAAAATTTGTTATAGCCTAGTTTTGTTCTAGATTTACTAATGACAAAAAAGTTAAATAATTTTGTTTGTGTTTTTGGTTTTTGTTTTTTCAAGATAGGGTTTCTCTGTGTAACTGTCTTGACTGTCCTGGAACTCACTTGGTAGACCAGGCTAACCTCAGACTCACTGAGATCATCCTGTCTTTGCCTCCCAAGTGCTGGGATTAAAGTAAAAGTTCAATAATTTAAAAAAGATTCATACTTTAATTTTTACTTTACATAGAAGAAATATTTCGTGCAATAATCCTACAGTTCTCACACTTTTAGTAACATTTAATTTTATAAACTTGAGTAAATTTAATCAAATACCATGTCGAGTCGTTCTTGAAGCTCTTCATATTTCTGTTCTTTAATTATCAGATCTATACTTTCTTCTTCCATCTTATGCTGACATGTGACCTTGGACTTAATCAACTCTGAAGCTACTCTTTTTAGTTCCTTAACATAACAAACAAAAAGGAAATTCAGTATATATATTTTACCAAAGCAAGATGTTTTCGTGATAGTGCCCAAATCTTTAAAATTATACTTCATTTAACAACAGAATATTTTTATATATAAATTTTATTAAAGTTCTTCTTTGACAATTTCATCAATGTATATAGAACACATCTGGTTACTCTCTCACACACTCCATCTTCCCTCCCACCTCTATCAAACCTCTTCTCCTTAAAAGTCTCTTCTTCACATTCATATCTTTCTGTCTCATGACACACTGACTTTTAACTTGTCAGTCTGTGTGTCCATGGGCTTTGAACTATACAGCGGAGCCTGGTGAGCTCATTTGTGGGTTCACAAATGAAGATATTGACTGCCTCTCTCTGAGATTCCATCAGTAGTCAATACTTTAGACAGGATGGGGTATGATCACACAAATCCCTTCCTGAGCCAAGATTGAAGACAACAGGCTTAGTCTTTCACAGGCCCAGTACAGGCAACTACAGTTGCTAAGATCATGACTTCAAAAGCTAAGCCGTGCCAAGAAGATTGTATTTTACAACGCTTCTCTCTTATCTTCTAATTCTTACATTCTTTCCGCCCCCTTATCCACAATGTTTCCTGAGCCTTAAAGAAAATAGTATAACTGTCCTACTTAGGGCTAAGCCCTCAACCATCACTTAGTCTCAGCATCTGGAGCAGTGTGAGTCTGTACATGTAATGGCAGTTTTCGGCAAAGTGACACTTCTCTGAAGCCTGGGCATAGCATTTGTTGGGTCTATCCCATGAATTGATCACCTGGTGGAAAGGATCCCATGATGGATCCATCAAGGGCCTTTATGGGAAGAAGTTATCGAAAGGCAGAAGCTGACAAATGACTGTGTCCCAAGGAACCCTAGCCTTCACAGATGAGTTAAGAAGCCAATAGAGAAGGTGGAAAAGGACGGCCAACTGAGGGGAAGGAAGCTCAAATAGATGCCACAAGAAATAGGGATGCAACCAGAATTGGGGGCCACAGCGCTACATGCCACAGCCTCATACAATTATATCTTAAGTCCCCACCCAAAAAACCAGGAAAATTAGTCTTAGTTCATACACCACTTTTGAGTATGCAGAAAAGACTGTTAAAGTAACCATGTGGATCAAGCAGTAGGCCTTTCCTTAGAAAAACAGGTAGGCAAATTACTGTCAGTTAAAATAAGAACTCTCCTCTTCCCAGGGAGGTAAAAGAGGAATAGATGAGATGTCCTGGGTAAACTGGGAGCAGTGGAGGTAGAGGGGAGGGGATGGGGGGATGGGAACATGAAGGATCAGGATGTTTGAGTTGTAGGTGGGACAGAGGAGAGCATGAAAGAGATATCTTGACAGAGGGGGCCATTCGGGGATTTGAGAGAAACCTGGTGCCAGGGAAACTCCCAGGAATGCACAAGGATGACTCCTGCTAAGATTCCTAGCAATAGCGGGGAGGGTGCCTGAGTTAGCCTTCTCCTGTAATCAGATTGGTGACTAACCTGATTGTCATCACAGAAACTCCATCCAGTAACTGGTGAAAGCAGATGCAGAGATCTACAGCCAAGAACTGGGCCAAACTCCAAGAGTCCAGTTGAAGAGAGGGAGGAGGGATTATATGAGCAAGGGGTGTCAAGACCATGATAGAGAAACACACAGAGACAGTTCACCTGAGCTTGTGGGAGATCATGAACTCTGGACCAACAGTAAGGGAGCCTGCATGGGACCAACCTAGGCCCTCTGCATCTGGGTGTCATTTGTGTATCTTGGTCTTTTGTAGGGCCCCTAGCAGTGGGGCCAGAACCTGACTCAAGAGCTGGCTCTTTGGAACTTATTCCCCATGGTGGGATGTCTTGCCCAGCCTTGATGCAAGGGGGAGGAGCTTGGTCCTGCCTCAACTTGATATATCATGCTTTGACTCCCAGGGGAGGACTTATCCCTTCTGAATGGAGACTGAGGAGAAGTGGATGGGGAAGGAGGGAGGTGGGGCGAGGGAGCAGGAGGAGAGGAAAGAGGGATAATTGCAGTTGGTATGTAAAATTAACTAATTAGTTAATTACTTTTTTTTAAAAAAAAAAGACATGGATTAGGGAGATGTGTGAAATGAATGCATACCCTCCATTTGACCAGCTTTACTTACTTGCCATGTTCTTTGCACCCTGCTCTCTGCCCTGCATCACTGATCTCTATGAGAACAGGAAATCCTCTGCCTCTGGAGGCTGAAGGGTTAGATCTGCAGGAGATGCCTGTGTAGTAGCTCCCTCCCTACAGACCACAATCTAGTCAGGCCCTACATCTTCAGGAACTCACAGCTCAATCTTCTTTGCTGTAGCCTACAGTTCTCTCCAAGTCCTGCTGCTCCACTCCCTGTCTCTTTAGGTGTGACAGTGGTTGTCACTTCCCCTCCACTTTTACCTGTAGGATGCATGATCATATGTCCTGTTGCAGAAGCACAGATTTTATTAAAATTAATAAGAAAGAGTGGATTGTATGCTCATATTTCTATAGGGTATGGCTGCCAGGCTCTAAAGCCATAGGCCACACCTGAGATGGTCATGTAACCTTCCAAACAGGCTGTCGCTAACCTAACAAAAGGTCAGGATGTTGTTTCGCTTCTTTCTTTGTAATTTGGAGGATGCCTAAAAAGAAATACTAATTCAGCCTATGTGACAGCTAGCATACAGGCCTGGAAGATGTGATAGCAAGCACAGGTAGTTGTGGAAGTGACTAAGAGCCATTCACCTGGTTATCTAGGAAACAGAATGTTAATGTATTTATCCCTCAGTTTATGTTTTGGTATAAAGACTGTTTGGAGAATAAACGAGAGGAATTCTTCAGCATGTGAACTCAGGATATTATGAGGGATCTCTGAGAATCTCCCTCTTGATAAAGCCATGTGAGCTGTGTCTTTATTCCCGCACCTCCACGCCAGTCCAGAGAGAGATAGTTTATGTTGGGGTCTGGTCCAGAGAAAGAATTTGTGGTCTGGGCCTGACAGGATTTGGCAGGTAAAGGAGAAGAACTGAGTTGAACATTCTTTCTACATCTACTAAGTAGTTATTGTGTGTCAAGTGCCAACAGGTGCTCCCTTAAGCTTGCAGCTGAGTAAATTGGTTTGTTTAAAAGAGGGGAAGAACTCCAGAGAACAGAACACTGGCTAACTGATATATTATGCATGAAAACCAACATGAGATGATAAGTGTGAGGTAGGTCAAAAATGCAGGGAAATGACAGGATGATGGGAAAAGAAAAAACCCTCATCCAGGATTCTGACAAGCCTCTTGTCAGTTGAAACCAAGAATTCCAACATGATTAATGTTTGTTTATGGCTTTTCTCCTTTCCCAGCTACAAGCTTCCAGGAATTTCAATAGAAACCCCCATTTATAGTAAAAAAAAGACATGTCCTAAACTTGTGTGCAGCTTTAGGAGCTCCCAGCTTTCTTTATCAGATATAATCCAACCAAGTCCTCTCTGGAGTCACCCCATAATCTTATTTATCAAAAAAGAACGTCAAGCAACCTTTTAAGATGTAACCTGAGAGCCAGCAAAACTATATATATGGCTAATGCTGAAACACTGAATTGAGAAGCCCATACCCACACTTGGGCATGTCATTATTTTCTTTCTGGAGACCCTCCATCCCGTTTAAAATATGTATTTAAAATGATCTTGAATAAATTATAATTCTTTTATAGGTCCCTAAAAGAAATCACCAATCCTGACCCATAGACATTAAACTCTTCTAAATTATGTTCCTTTTACATTTTTTTTCAAAGTATAAAAGATAACAAATGATAAATTCCCCAGAGCGGAGGTTTAGGTGATCCAGTGGTAATTTTTTGATTTTGAATAAACTGTGGCTCTTCTTTGAGAAGCCCAAAGTACTTGGGTGTGCTTTTCCTGAGTCCATTTCTTCCTATTTTTAATAAACCCCAACTCATAGTGGCTCATCTTGAAATTTTTTTATGTGCTGAATCCCAGGGTCTGGTTTTATCTGAACCTGAACTGAGATCTTTAAAAGATTAAGGGAACTTCTCAGGATACTGCAGGCAAGAAATGAAGCTGTGTCTCTATTCCTGCTGCCCGTGGACAAAATAATATGAGACACTCTGAAAGAAGATGTGATAGACTGAAGAAAGAATAAAAAACCACATCAATCAAAGGTGATTCCAGGGCAGCTAAGTAAAGTTAGAAGAAATGACAAGGGGATCATGAAACGAGAAAGGAACGTAAAAATGAAAAGGAAATGGGAAGTCTGCTTTATTGTTGAAAAACATGGTGTATGCATGAACTGTGTAAGAGAAGGGATAGAAAATGTTTGGACAGACACTTAAAGTCAAAAGCAGAAATCACCAACTCTGGTTCATAGCCGTTAATTTTTTTTTAAATGTTCCTCTTACTTTGCTTTTCAAAGTATAAAAGATGATAAATTCCCCAGAATGGAGTTTTAGGTAATCCAGTTATAACTCACTCTCAACAGCCATAGCACTCACAGGATGGTCCATTTTCAGTTTTCAAATTTGCATTTGTTTGTTTGTTTGTTTGTTTGTTTGTCTCTTTCAGATATGCAAAAAAAAGGTGAGGAGCAAACTACCGGTCTGTAGCTGGTTAGTTTAGATGTTACAATAAAGAACAAAGAGAGAGAACTTTCAGCAATTTAAAGTAAATGGCAGAAGAGCAAGGGTGGTACTTCAGGCCGTATTAAAGTACCAGTTCCTTGGGTGGCTGAGATAAGAAGACAGCGGGAGTCTGGGGTTTCAAAGCTAGTCTAGGATTTAATACAAAATGCTGAGGGAGCCCAGAGAGGGTGAGAAGGAGGGAAAGAGGCAGGAAGAGGAGGAGGGTAGAGAAAGGAGGAGGGGCAGAAAGAGGAGAAAGGCAGTGGAGATGTTCTGAAATCTGGAGCTTAAGGCAAATGAGAAGCTGGAAACAGAGGTGTGAAATCATCTTGTGGAGTTGACACTGAACTAAGAATACAAATTCACTGAAAGAAAAACTATGAAAAGAAAAGGACAAAGAAAAACAGAGACCACATGGCAAAGTCTTGAAAGACTGGAAGGGGAAATAACCAGTGAGCCAGAGCAATCTTTTTTAGAATCTGAAAGGCCCTTTAAATAGGTCACTTTTGCACAAGTGCCATGAAATTCACTGAATAGCCTTTCTGTTCTCTTTCATCACTTCATTCTTGTTTATATGTCACATCTTAAACCATCAAATAATAAGGATATCCTCTATCACATAACAGAGAACACAAGTACTCAATATGCATTACCAATAATTGGTCATATCTGTCTGTTGGATTATTTTTCCTTGGACTTGTAACAAGAGGCCAATTTTGATATTATATAGTAATTATCTCATTCAGGAATAGTATTTGTTTTGTTTCTTGAGACAGTCTTACTATGTTGTGCAGGCTGGCTTTAAACTTGCAGTCTTCCGCCTCCCAAGTTCTGTGACTGTAAGTATGCACCATCACAGCCAGCTCTGGGTAGTCTATAAAAACAACAAAAAGTTCCCTCCAACTGCCTCTTGCTTACGAAATTTGTATCATATGCTCCTGCTCAAACCTCACAGTGGCATGAGGGGAGATGGTGACT
Organism: Neodon shergylaensis; assembly: GCA_025134845.1. Lineage (NCBI taxonomy): Eukaryota > Metazoa > Chordata > Mammalia > Rodentia > Cricetidae > Neodon > Neodon shergylaensis. The sequence goes on along the minus strand of JABTXL010003485.1, from coordinate 1,416,702 downwards.
GGCTGAGACTGATCGTGTGCAGTGCAATAGCTGCTGACATCACCAAACTCATGACTAGAGTTAACATTGTAAAGGTTACAGTTTGTCCAGAATATTACAAATGTGTATAATAAAGTGTGGCAAGTGGAGATTTTTTGTTTATTATTTGATACTGAATAATCTACCCTTCTCGTAGGTCTCAGTTCCTCTCTCTGCAAAAAGCTGTTAGATCTGATTACAGCTTTCAAACTGTGCTCTGACAAGCCTCAGCAATGTTCTGCTGAGATTCTTATAAAAACTGGAACTAACAGGTACGGCTCAAGAGTTCTTCCAAGTTTCTCTTCAGGTTCACATGCTCAAGATTTATTTGTTTCAATACTGAGCTCCCACATCATAAAACATTCCACAGCTTTAAAAAAAAAGATGAAAACCGGCAGATTAGATGATCCTACTTCAACAAGGCCATACCTCCTTCACGGTGCCATTCGCTATGAGCCAAGCACTCAAACACGTAAGTCTATGGGAGCCATAACTATTCAAACTACCACAGCCTTCAAAACCAATTTGGGATAGGAACTTGAAAAGATTGGGCTACAGAAACCTGAAAATGTTGTAAGTAGAGTTTAATGAATGGTTCCTACGGGAACTTAGATCATAAAACCGATGTAAATATGGAGGGCAAAGATCACACTCCTAAAGTTTCAGATGGGAACAAGACTCCATTCAGAATTAGACTAGATGCCATCTGCCTTGGTTATTTATTTATTTATTGTCAGTGTGGCACAAGCTAGAATCCTTTAGAAAGAGGGAGTCTCAGTTGAGAAAATGCCTCCATGAGACTGGCTTCAATTCAAGTCTGTGGGATAGTGTCTTGATTAATAATTGATGTGGGAGGGCCCAGACCACTGGGGGTGGTGCACCTTTGGGCACACAACCCTGAGTTGTTTAAGAAGGTAGGTTGAGCAAGCCAGTAAGTAGTGTTTTTCCATGGCTGCTGCTTCAGTTCCTGCCTTGAGTTCCTGCCCTAACTTCCCTCAGTGATAGAGTGTGAGCTATAAGTTGAAATAACCCTTTCCTTACCAAGTTGCCTTCTGTCATGGTATTTATTATAACAACAGAAATGCTAAGATATCTGTGTTACATTATGATCAAGAACGTATCTACAATTTGTTCATGCCCCTAAGACTTTGCAAGAGATTGCTTAATTTTGACTCTAATTTCTCTCATTTGGTAGAGAAATACTTATTTTTTTTTACATTTATTCACTGTGTGTGTGGGTGTGTGTGATGTCAGAGGACAATGTGGGTGAGTCCATTCTCTCCTTCCACTATGTGGCTATGAGTTTGATCCAGAGAGCAAAGTCAGGCTGTCAAGCTTAGTAGAAGCCCCTTTATCTGCTCAGCCATCTCACCAGCCCTGTACTGGGTTTTTCATTTTGCATTATGAGATGAGCATGAAAAGTCTGGAAGGAACGCAGGGTGGAACGTTTCCCACAGGCCCCTCGATGAAGGCTTGGCTGTCAGCTGATAAGCTTTAGGCAAACAGTAGGATCTGATGAGTATTCTTTCAGCATTCAAAATATGAATAGACTATTGGGAGGTAGCAGAATATGGAAGAGGAGCCTAGGTGGAGGAAGCTGGTCACTGTGGAGTGTTGCCTGAGGTTTTCTGTCCTGCCCAGTTCCCTTAGAATCACACAGAGGTCTATATTAGTTATAAACTGATTGACCTAGTATCTCAGGCTTCTTATTAACTCTTACAACTTATATTAGCCCATTATTCTTGTCTATGTTAGCCACGTGGCTCGGTACCGTATTCAGTGAGGCAGTCACATCTGGCTTCTTTTGTGGCTTGGTCAGGACTACAGAGGAATGGGCTTCCTTCTTCCCAGAATTCTCCTTCTCTCATTGACCCAGCTCTACTTCCTGTCTGTCTGTCCCATCTATACTTCCTGCCTGGCTATGACCAATAAGCATTTATTTAAAATATAATTGACAGAATACAGACAATTGTTCCACACCAGAGGAGGGGTGTCCCTTGGCCCCTTCCTGTTAGCACACTCTCTATGCTCTGTCCCCCATGAGGAAAGAAACTTCTCCATAGGATCTCTGCCATATGTTCTGCTTCACTGCAGGCCTAGAATCAATGGAGCCATGGGATGTAAAGTGAAGCCTATGAAACTGTGAGCCACAACAATTCATCCCTATGTTCTCGTCAGGTATTTTGTCACAGTCATTGAAAAGGGAACACATTCCCATATTGACAAATATATGATCTCTTGCAGCTAATGCAGCAACATGTGTGGATGAACAACATATGCTGCTATAATTATTTGTGGAATTCTTAAGATCATAGGCTCTAGGCCAAATTTTATATGCATTTCAATTATGGTTCTATTTTCATTGTGTAAATTTAGGTAAGTCACTTAATCCATTTTATTTCCAATGTTCTCATCTACAAAATGCAGATAAGAAACTTGTGTTTGCTGAGCAACTACTTTGTGATATTCCTATTCTTGAGTAAGGGAATCTGTGTTGGTCACAGATGCAGTACAATGCAGAATTGTTTCCTACTTGTAAGTTCTCTGACATCTTAATACAGGTCATGAATAATTAGGTATTACTTTTATTTATTTAAAGAATTAAGATTCATTCCCTCTGGCTAACAGTAGTGAATTCCCCTCTATAATAGTGGTTCTCAACCAGCAGGTCATGACCCCTGGGGGGGGTCACATATCAGATACCCTGCATATCAGATATTTATATTACAATTAATAACAGTAGCAAAGTTATGAAGAGACAATGAAAATAATTTTATGGTTGGAGCTCACCACAACATGAAGAACTATACTAAAGGGTCACAGCATTAGGAAGGTTGGCAACCACAGCTCTATAAGCTCCTTGAGGAAAAGTATCTTGTTTTACAACTTATAGTCCATCATACCTGAATATCTTCAGAAATTTAAGAGGAACTAAAAGATGTAATGAATACACTTGGTAAAGAATGATAACTCTGAAAGAGATATGGCTTACTGTTACTGAAAATTAAATTTGATCAAGTTTGATTTATTTAGTATAACGTAAATGGCAATAAAAACACTTGATGAAGGCACTTAAAATCAGCCAAACAGATTATTGTTAATGGTAGCAGAGTTTACAGTCAATTTGCAAGACTGTTGGAAAGCAGTAGGCATAAGTACAGTGCGGAGAAGTCGTGACTGAACGGCCACCTTCCCTCCATTCAAGGAACAACACCACACTTCAGATCCGCATCACAGAGAAGTAGCTGGTGTTAGGTATGAGCAGACCAGTGAAATTTATGAGCAAACTGGAAAAGTAAAGCTTAGCAGTGTGAGTTATCAGCATCGTGCCAACTTTAAGAAGAGCACTATATTTTGAGACTGGAAAATAATCATTACTGTTATAAACAAGAATTCCTATCCTGTGAGTTTAAAATAGGATAACTCTGTATTTTAAGTCTAGATTCAAGTGTATTCTGGTCAGGAAACAATATAATGAATGAATCACTATTTTAGTCTTCAATAGGCTAAATGTTCTTTAACTGAACTTTTTGAACATTTTATTTTATTTTATTTTTTTTACCATTTCCCACATTGGTAAACATAAAAAAAATAGGGCACCAGTAAAATGACTATGGAGAATGACAGAAGGAAAGATAAACTTCAATAATATAAAATCTTAAAATGTATAAAAATTAATGCAGAGGTAAAATATCTGCTAAAGGATACTAAAGTTTTGATCTCAACTCTGATTTATACAATATTTGACTGATATTCATATTATACATTATTTAATCTAATAATATGATAACTGGTTGAAGAAGAATTTTTTAATTTTTAATTTTGTATATATGTATGGGTGTCCATGGGTCCAGAAGAAGGCACTGGGTCCCCTGGAGCTTGAGTTACAGGTAGTTGTCAAACATTCAATAAAGGTGCTAGATAGCAAACCTGGCTCTTCTCTGGAAGAGCCAACAAGCACTCTTAACCACTGAGCCATTTCTCTAGTCTCAACTGGTTCTATTTTATAGAGATACCAATGATACTGGCTTAAATATGCCAGTATCATATATGATAATGTGTGTTTTTCCTAATATAATTAATAGCCTTTCTAAAAACAATTTCAGGTTGCTTTCTTATGCAAAGAAAATGGGTTTTGAAATTTTAGTTTTTTTAATATTAGCTTTTCCTACACCAAGATATAACTGAATTAAGTAAATAAGATTCAAACAAACTGGAAATTAAGTTGAAACTAGTTGTTTCATACTAGTAATGTGTTCAAGGTTCATTCCTAAGCTTCAATGGCCTGTTAATAAGAGGTATACATCTAAGCGTAAAGTCACTTATATAACTTAAAACTCTCTGCATACAATGAGAATTGGTGGTCTAAAGGTTTTTTTCTTCTTTATGGCAACAAAATGCAATTAACATCTTTTCTCCATTTTTCTCTTAAATTATGTTTATGTATTTACTCGTATGTATATGTATGGGTGTATGAACCACAGCACACATCTGGCGTCAGAACACAACCTGTGTTCTTTCCTTGCACCGCGTGGTTTCCAGGGATTAAACTCAGGTCCTCTAACTTGGGGGTAAGTGCCGTTACCTGTTAGGCCATCTTGTCAGACTCTTTCCTATATTTTACAGTAATATGAAAAGCGGAACTTCTGGAATTAGTTGTCTTTAGGAGTCACTCTAAAATGTATTAATTCTCATTAAAATAATTATTATGAAACAGAGAAGTTAGAAGAAAATAGGTATAGAAAACTAATAGATGGCTGAAAAAGTGAACAGTAACGATTTCATGTCTTTTCTTTCTTGTATATATTAATTAATCTTAAGTGCATAATAAATTGAAATCAAAGACCTCCATGAAATAATTTTCTACTGAAAAGCTATGTTTTTAATTTCACAGCCTTTATAAGCTTTAAAATATCCTGAACTTTTAGTACATTGTCTGTTTTCTAGCCATTTTATTCAAAGCCGTTAGTGTAACAGATAAACAGCACATGCTTTGATCTCATGAAATTACAGCTTATAGTTCCTGCAGTCATAAATACCATGCTGTTTTCTCCCCACCCCTCCCTTTCCAGCACAAGAGAGTCTGCTTAATATCACAGTCTCCTGGAGAGTCTGACATTTACTCAGACAAACAGCAGAGGTCATGAATGCTGCCCATAGATAATATCAGGGTTCTTCACGATTGCCACAACAGTGGAGGAAGCATACAGAACTGCAATACCTAGTTTATCTATCAACGAAGTTTGATCTGTTTCATTTTGCTTCACACACAAAAAAGGAATTCTACCTTATCACAAACCAATAATTTAACTGTTCTGGACAAAATCACACAACAGTATAAAAGAAACAAAATTATCTCTAAGAAAATTAATGATTAGGAGTTTTAAGTGAATGATATGGCCGATATAATTAGTTGGTTAGCTTCTGAAATTTTCAAAAAGAATGTTTTTTTAAGATTAAAAATAAAGACTATGTAAAAATTTTGTAAAACATAAAATAAAATACCTAGAATGTCTAAACACTCTGAAATTTTACAGCCAAAGGATTAAAAAAAATACTCAACTGGAGAAAAGACAGCAACTTCAACAAATAGTGCTGGGAAAATAAAATGTCCACATGCGTAAGAATGAAATTTGGTCTGTAAATATTACCTACACAAAACCAACTGCAAATGAATCAAAGACCTCAATGTGAAACCCAAAATTATAAAACTTCTAGAAGAAAATATAGGCAGCACCATACAAGATATAGGTATAGAGAAGAATTTTCTATTTAGGACTCTAATTTTTCATGAACTAAGACCAACAAATGATAAATGGAATCTCCTAAAACTAAAATGCTTCTGTACAACAAAGGAAACAATCAACCAAGTAAAGAGAAAGCCCAGAGTGGGAGAGAATCTTTGCCAGCTACACATATGAGAGAGTTAATAACTAGAATATACAAAGAACTCAAAAAAAGATCAAGAAACAAATGACCCAATAAAAAAACGGGCTATGTATCTGGAACAGCATTCTCAAAAGAAGAAACAAAAGTAGCTAAGAAACATCTCAGAAAGGGTTCCACATCCCTAGCAAAGAAGAAAAAACAAATTAAAATCACTTTGAGATTTCACTTTACCCTACTCAGAATGACTAAGATCAAGAAAACAACAGACAACAAATGCTAACAAGTATGTGGGTAGAAGAGAAGGCTCACTGGCTGTTGTTGGGATGGCAACTGGTCCAGTCACTCTGAAAATCACTGTGTAAAATCTCAGCAACAACAAAAAATCTACCATAAGATCCAATTATACCACTCCTTGGTATATGCACAAACGACATACATTTCTGCAGATGCTTACTCAGCCACATTTATTGCCACTCTGTTTATAACAGTTAGGAAAAAAAACATCCTTCAATTGATGAACGGATAAAGAAAAGGTGGTACATATATACTATAGAATATTTTTACTTTTAAAGAACAATGAATCATTAAATTTTCAGGTAGATGGATGGATCTAGAAAAGATTATATTGAGTGATATAACCTAGACCCAGAAAGACATTTATGGTTATGAGCATATAACCTGGAGTAACTAAAAAAATTGGAAACTGAAAAAGAACCATGGGGGTGGGTTCTAGAAATGGGAATAGCAGGTCACAGGTGATTTCAAGGGGAAAGTAAAAAGGGAGTGTTAATTTGGCAGGAAAAGGCAAGAGGATGTATTAGGCAAACTTTTTTTAAAATTTATTTATTTATTATGTATATAATATTCTCCTGCATGTATGCCTGTCTGCCAGGAGAGGGCACCAGACCTCATTACAGATGGTTGTGAGCCACCATGTGGTTGCTGGGAATTGAACTCAGGACCTCTGAAAGAGCAGCCAGTGCTCTTAACCTCTGAGCCATCTCTCCAGCCCCCTTAGGCAAACTTTTAATCCCAGCACTTGAGCAGCAAAGGCAGATAGATCTCTGTGACTTTGAGACCAGCCTGGTCCACATAGTGAGGTCCAGGCCAGCCAGTAAGTCACTGGAGTCCTGGATTTGTGTTGTCTCTTGTTCCAGGCCCTTCTATGCCTCCTGTCCACAATAGAAGTGAACTGCTCTGCTCCACATATGCACCCTATCAGTATGTTCTCCCATCATGGCTCAGAAGCAAGTATGCCAATAACTGTGGGCTAAAACCTCTGCAATAGTGAGCTAAAATAAATTATTTCTATCATTGTTTATTCAGATAATTGGTCACAGAAAAGAAAAAGCTAGGGCTGGAGAGATGGCTCAGCAGTTAAGAGCATTGCCTGCTCTTCCAAAGGTCCTGAGTTCAATTCCCAGCAACCACATGGTGGCTCACAACCATCTGTAATGAGGTCTGGTGCCCTCTTCTGGCCTTCACACATACACACAGAAAGAATATAATAAATAAATAAATATTTTAAAAAAAAAGCTAGCTCACAGTATGCTTCTAGAGTCACCAAAATGATCAATTCCTAAACTCACAATGCATGCAGATGGCCCTGGGAACTATATGAACTACAATAGTGACCTGTCAGGCAAGATGTATCCACTGCTGCAGCAGTAGCACGATTAGGATAGGGGTGATCTACTGCTTTCTGGTTGGATTTGAGACATACTTCACAGGAGGGAACTCATATCTGGTACTATAAACCTGGTCAAAAGTCTGTGGAAGAAGAGGTCACAGGATCTCGGAGAGAGCCACCACCTCCTTCCCCCGCTATGACGACTACTATGACTACAGCTACACTATGACCACACTAGGACTACAACTACTGTTACTGTTTTGGTAAATGGACATGTTTTCACACTGCCTTCTAAATACTCATGCTTACATCATGAGTAAAGTAGCACTGCTCTCAGAATTTGTCAAAGAAGCTTCTTGTAGCAGGTGGGAGTTAATGCAGACACTCATAACTGCTTAAAGTACAGAGTGATGGCCCTAAAAAGAACATCTAGATCACCCCTCCAAGGCTTAGAGAACATTACAGAATCAGAGGCAGAAAGAATGTAAGACCTAGAGGATAAGAAAAACCCTTCAAACAGACGTTTTCTAGTTATGGCATGGCTACTGCACTCATCAACTCACAGTAGCTATGGCCACACAACCAGGACAAGACATCTCATGGAAAAAAACGGAAGGGGTTAATAAGGACCCACCCTCCCAAGGGACTATTGCAATAACAGGTACTAGAGGAAGGGAGCGTCACATTCCTTGGGGGTTTATCTACTACTAGATTGCTTGTGCTCTAGTGAAAATCCTCTATCCATGCTCATGCAACAACCCTAATTAAATTCAGTGGGTCCCATACTGGCTAGTTTTGTCAACTTGACACAAGCTATAGTTATGTGAGAGGAGAGAACGTCAATTGAGAAAAATGCCCCCATAAGATTGATAGGCCCAGGGCTGGAGAGATGGCTCAGAGGTTAAGAGCACTGACTGCTCTTCCAGAGTCCTGAGTTCAATTCCCGGCAACCACATGGTGGCTCACAGCCATCTGTAATGAGATCTGGTGCCCTCTTCTGGCCAGCAAGCATACAGAGAGACAGAACACTGTATACATAATAAATAAATAAATAAATAAATCTTTAATGACTATCATAAATGTCACCACAGAACCTTCATCCAGCAACTGATGGAAGCAGAGGCAGAGAGCCACAGCAGAGCACTGGGCTGAGTTTCCAAAGTCTAGTCGAAGAATGGGAGGAGCAATAATATGAGCAAAGGGGTCAAGACAATGATGGATATACCCATTAAAACAGTTTACCTGAGCTAAGAGGAGCTCACAAACTCCAGCTGAACAGGGAAGGAATCAGCACAGGACCAAACTAGGCCCTCGAAATGTGGGTGACAACTGTATGGCTGGGGCAGACTGCGGGGCCACTGGCAGTGGGGCCAGGATTTATCCCTACTGCTTGTACTGGCTTTTTGGGAACCCACTCTCTTTGGAGGGATACCTTGCTCAGCCTAGACATAGTAGGGAGGACCTTGATCCTTTTTCAAAGGAATGTGCCTTACCCTCTCTGAGGAGTAGAAGTGTGGGATGTTGTTGGGGGGAAAGGTGGAGGGAACGGGAAGAGGAGAGGGAGTGGGAACTATGATTTAAGGTATGTAAAATTAAAAAAGATAGTTTTTAGAAAGAAAAAAGAAAAAAATAAACATACCACTGTGGGAGGAGGGAAGATTGGCCGGGCAGTGGCGGTTCATGCCTTTAATCCCAACACTCAGGAATCAGAGGCAAGTAGATTTCAGTGAGTTCAACACCAGCCTGTCTACAAAGCAAGTTCTAAGACATCCAGAGCTGCTACACAGAGAAATCCTGTCTTGAAAACAAACAAACAAAAAGATTGGGCTGTAGACAAGCCTATGGAACATTTTCTTAATTAGTAATTGATGGGGGCTACAGGACATCCCATTGTGGGAAGTTCCATCCCTGGACTGGTGTTCCTAGGTTCTATAAGAGAGCAGGATGAACAAGTGACAAAGAGTAAGCCAGTAAGCAGCACCCCTCCATGACCTTTGCATCAGATCTTGCCACCAGGCTCCTGCCCTGTTAGAGTTCCTGTCTAAGGAAGCAGAAGCTAATTAAACCCTTTCTTCCCAGAGTTGTTTTGATCATGGTGTTTCATCGTAGCAGTGGTAACCCTGACACAGTCACACACCACGAAAGACATGAAGGTAGGAAGGGAACTTGATGGGGAGAAGAGTTTTCATCAGGGACAAGGGTAAAAATGACTAAAATTCATTTTGTGTATATGTGAATGAAACTTGTCAAATGATTAAAATAACACATTAAATCTGAACGTGATGTCACATACTTTCAATCAGAGCACTTAGAAGACAAAGGTAGACAGATCTCTAAGTTTGAAGCCAGCATAGTGTTTCAGGTCAGACAGGGATATATAGTGAGAGCATGCCAAAAAGAGAGAGAGAGAGAGAGAGAGAGAGAGAGAGAGAGAGAGAGAGAGA
>JABTXL010003485.1:1354512-1406711 GCA_025134845.1 Neodon shergylaensis | reverse complement strand
AGAGAGAGAGAGAGAGAGAGAGAGAGAGAGAGAGAGAGAGAGAGAGAGAGAGAGAGAGAAGAGAGAGAGAAAGGAAGGAAGAAAGGAAAGGAAAGGAAAAAATATTAAGAAGATCATATACCACAAGTTGGTTTAATTCCAGGGACGAAGGTCTGTTCCACATACATAGACCAGTAAGTGTAATTTAGCAGTCAAACACTTAATAACAGAAACCACATGATCCTTGAAATTGACACACACAAAAAAGGCTTTCAACAAGTTCAAAATCTCTTCATAATAAAAACCTTGAAGAAACTAGAAGGAACATGCCTCAATGTAATTAAGGTTATACACAGAAATCTATAGCCATTATATTAACTCGTGAAAAACTAAAAGTGTTTTTTTCTGAAAATCTGAAGTTTAGAAAAGGCTGCCCATTCTCTCCTCTCATATTTATTATTGCTCAAAGTCTTATCTAGAGCAATAATGCAAGAGAAAAAACATACAAATAAAAGATTAAAGAGTCATATCCTCCCTGTTTGTAAATAACATGGCCCTCCACTTAAACCACAACAGCTTTTAGATCCAAAACACATTTTCAGGGAAGCAGAATACAAATCGGCATAACCAGAGCAGTAGTTTTTCTGTATACAAATAATGAACTCACTCAGAAGGAAAGGAATCAGAAGAGGAACCCTAGTCACAACAGCTTCAAAATATTTAAATATATATGAATAAAAAGTAAGGAGTTAAAAGGATTCTATAAGACTAAGACACTGTATTAAAAAAAAGACACTCTTATGCTCAAGGATAGACAGAAACAAAATTTTGAAAATGCCTTTATTTTTTTTATTTTGATTTTTCGAGACAGGGTTTCTCTGTAGCTTTGGAGCCTGTCCTGGAACTCCCTTTGTAGACCAGACTGGCCTCGAACTCACAGAGATCCGCCTGCCTCTGCCTCCCGAGTGCTGGGATTAAAGGCGTGCGCCACCACCGCCCGGCTGAAAATGCCTTTATTAACAAAAGCAATCTACAGATCAATGCAATCCCCACAGAAATACCAATGGCATCCTCCAGAAAACTGAAAAAAAATACTACCAAATTCATATGGAAAACAAAAGACTCAAATAGTCAAAGTGTGCTTAGCAGAAAGAATGATGATGAAGGTACCAATGTACCAATCCTGAATTACAGAGACAAAGTAGAAAAAACAACATGGTACAGATACAAAGACATACAGATTAATGAAATAGGATAGAGAACCCAAAAATAAACTCAACTACAGCCACCTAATTTTTTACAAAACTATCGAAACTGTACATAAGAGAAGCAAGCTTCATTAGCAAATGATGCTACAGAAAATGAATCTCCACAAACAGAACTCTAAACCTAACCTTATCTCTCACCCTTTCCTAAAATCACTTCAGAGTGGACCAAAGACCTTAATGCAAGGCCCAAGGAAGACACTCCAAGATGTAGCCATATGTAAGGACTCTTTTGGAATAGGACTCCAGTAATGACAGAACTGTGCTAGGAATTGACAAATAGAAGGAAATGAAATGAAGAAACTTGTTAACCTGAATACACTCGAAATCAACTAAAGCCTGAGCACTCTGTGGGAGATTTTCTTGATTGAATCACTCAAAGTGCGAAGACCCACTCTAAATTTGGGCCTTCTGGTAGCAGCCCATATAAGAGAACATGGAAGAAGTTTTTGCTTTTTGCCTGCTTGCTCTCCCCTCTGGCTGATAAGTTCATTTAGCCTGCTGCTGAGGCATCCCCTCACTGGTGATAGAACAATGTAGACTGAAGACCAGAAACTCTCTAGGAGCTCTGGTCCTATGGACTGAACAACTACCAGACTCTAGGCCTTTCCATCTAGGGATAGCCATTATTGATTCGATAGGTCATAGCCCAAGCCAATCTAATAACCTCCCCTCATAATATATATTAAATATATTACATGCATATGCACGCAATACATTCTATCAGTTCTGTTTCCCTAAAGAACCTGACAAATCTTCTGCAGAGTAAATAAAATAATCACCAGAGTGAAAAGACAACTTTTAGAAGAAGAGGCCAAAGCTACCAACTACTCATTTGCCAGGGGATTAATATGAAGGATACATAAACAACTATAAAAATTAAACATAAAAACTTCAAAAATCATTCAGTCAATAAATGGATTCCTGAACTAAATAGGGAATTCTCAAAAGAAGAAATAGAAACAGCCAATGAATACCTTTAAAAATATTCAACATCCTTAGCCATCAGACACATACAAATTAAAACTGCTTTGAGGGATTGGCTCAATGGTGAAAGTGCTTGCCACAAAAGCAAGAGGACCTGAATCTGAATCACCAAAAACATCTATAATGATAGTACTGACAGGGTATGGACAGGCAGGTCCCTAGAGCTTACTGACTAGCTAGTCTAGCCAAATCACTGCGCTCCAGTTCAGTGAAAAAGTCTATCTCAACTGAGGAAGATACCCAATGTGGACTTCTATGCTCTCTCTCTCTCTCTCTCTCTCTCTCTCTCTCTCTCTCACACACACACACACACACACACACACACACACACAGGGCGGTGGGGATGCCATCTGACCCGTCAGAATAATTGTTAGGAAGGAAACAAATGGGCACTGGGAAGAAACACAGGTGGTAGAGTACTTGGCTAACACGCACAAGGCCCTGGATTTAATCCTCAACAATGCAGAAACTGGGTGTGGTGTTGAGTACTCAGGAGGTAAACATAGGAGAATCAGAAATTCAAAGTCATCCTCAGCTACATAACATAGTTTTAGAACAGCCTGTGCTACATAGGACCCTGTTGAAGCAAAGAAAAGGGAGGAGGAGAAAGGAAAAGAAAACAAAGGCTGGTGAGGATGTTAGGAAAGAGAAATTCTGACTTACTGCTGGTAAGATTGGTCACTATGGAAATCAATACAGAAGAACCTCAATACCTAAAAATAGAACTACTGAATGATATAGTTTATACCACTTTGGGTGTATACCTAAAGAACTGTAAGCCAACACACAGAAATATTTGCACATGGATGTTTATAGTTTACTATTCAACTATTTCCAGTAGTCAGACAAAAGCCAGATTAGATGTCCATCAATTACAAATAAATGATGAAAATGTGGTACATTTACATGATAGATTTTATGTACCCATGAAGAAAAATGAAACCATAACATTTTTAGGAAAACAGATGAAACTGGATATCTTTATATTAAGTAAAATAAGACAAACTCAGAAAGACAAATACTGCATGTTTTTTCTCATACGTGAACATTTAAAGTGTGTGTATGTGTGTTTAGATATATGTTTGTTGGTGAAAGAACTAGAAAAGGGATCATGAGAGTGGAGAAGAAATCTTAAGGGAAGTAAGAAGCAGGAACAAGGGATACACATAATAGGGACTAACTAGAAGAAGGGTACCAAGTGAAGGAGGGAGAGAACAGAGAGAGAGAGAGAAAGAGGATGGGGAAAAGGTGAATAAAGAACAATGACACATATGTATGAATATGCCAATTTAAACCCATTACTTTGTATACTAAATAAAATTAATTGGAAAATAATTTTAAGATAAATAATTGAGGCAACAATGGGGGGGGACATAGCTCAATGGTAGAGAATTTGCCTAGCATGAATGAAGTTCCAACTTTAATTATAGTGCTGTAAAAACAAGATAAAATAAATGATTCAACAATCACTAAAAATGTGCTGGTTCTAAACTACTGAATAAATTTTCATTTGAAGTTTATACATTGAATGGTTCTTTAAAACCTTTGATTAGGGATTGCAGGTAATTTCTTTGATTAAAGGCATGCACCATTACACCAAGCTCCTTTCTTATATTAAACTATCTATATTTAAAATTCTCAAATCTAGGATTTTGAGGGGTATTGCATTGATCTGTAGATTGCTTTTGGTAAGATTGCCATTTTTACTATGTTAATTCTACATACCCAAGAGCATGGGAGCTCTTTCTACTTTCTGGTGCCTTCTTCAATTTCTTTCCGCAAAGATTTAAAGCTTGTCATACAAGTCTTCCACTAGTTTGCTTAGAGTTACTCCGAGATATTTTATGCTACTTCTGGCTATTGTGAAGGGTGATGTTTCTCTGATTTCTTTCTTAGCCCATTTATCATCTGTGTACAGGAGGGCTACTGATTTTTTTTTTTTAGTTAATCTTGTATCCTGCTAGCTTACTGAAAGTGTTTATGAGTTGTAGAAGTTTCTTGGTTGAATTTTTGGGGTCACTTATGTAAACTATCATATCATCAGCAAATAGTGAGAGTTTGACTTCTTTTCCAATCTTCTTTTGTATCCCCTTGACCTGCATTTGGTGTCTTATCGCTCTAGCTAGGACATCAAGAACTATATTGAATAGATATGGAGAGAGTGGACAACTTTGGTCTTGTTCCTGATTTCAGTGAGATCGCTGGGAGTTTCTCTCCATTTAGTTTGAAGTTGGCTGTTGGCTTGCTGTAATATTTTCTTTAATATGTTTAGGTATGTTCCTTATATCCCTGCTCTCTCCAAGACCTTTATCATGAAGGGATGTTGTATTCTGTCAAATGCTTTTTTTGGCATCTAATGAGATGATCATGTGGTTTTTATTTTTCAGTTTGTAGTGGATTACAATGACAGATTTTCTCTGGGATGAAGCCGACTTGATCATGGTAGATGATGACTCTAATGTGATCTTGGATTTGATTTGCCAGTATTATATTTAGTAATTTTGCATCAATGTTCATGAGTGAGATTGGTCTGTAATTCTATTTCTTAGTAATGTCTTTATGTGGTTTGGGTATCAGGGTAATTGTAGTCTCATAAAAAGAGTTTGACAAGTTCCTTCTATTTCTATTGTGTGGAATAATTTGAGGAGTATTGGTATTAGTTCCTCTTTGAAAATCTTGTAAAAATGTGAGCTGAAACCATCTGATGCTGGGCTATATTTGGTTGGGAGAAATTTGATGACTGCTTCTATTTCTTCAGCAGTTATAGGTCTGTTTAATTTGCTTATTTGGTCTTGATTTAATTTTGGTAAATGATGTTTACCAAGAAAGTTTTCCATTTCTTTTAAGTTTCCCAATTTTGTACAGTAAAGGTTTTTGAGATATGATCTGCTGATTCTCTGTATTTTCTCCATGTCTGTTGTTATATTCCCCTTTTTATTTCTGATTTTGTTAATTTGGATATTCTCTCTCTGTCTTTTGGTTAGTTTGGAGCAAAATTCTTCACAGACCTCAAAAGAATAATACTCAACTTCATATGGAAAAGCAAAAAACCGAGGATAGCCAAAACAATCATGTACAATGAAAGAACTTTTGGAGGCATCACAATCCTTGACTTCAAACTCTACTACAGGCTGTACTGAAAACAGCCTGGTATCGGCATAATAATAGACAGGAGGACCAATGAAACTGAATCAAAGACCTGGATATCAATCCACACACCTTCAAACCCCAGATTTTTGACAAGGAAGCAAAAAAATATTAAATGAAAAAAGAAAAAATATTTAACAAATGGTGCTGGCATAACTGGATATCAACATGTAGAAGAATGAAAGTAGATCCATATCTATCACCATACACAAAACTCAAGTCCAAATGGATCAAAGACCTCAACATAAAGGCCAGCCACACTGAACCTCACAGAAGAGAAAATGGTAATTACATTTGAACACATTGGCACAGGAGACCACTTCCTAAACATAACACCAGTAGTACAGACACTGAGAGAAACAGTAAGTGGGACCTCCTGAAACTGAAGAGCTTCTGTAAAGCAAAGGCGTACACGGTCAACTAGACAAAACGACAGACTACAGAATGGGAAAAGATCTTCACTAATTCCACATCAGACAGAGGTCTGATCTTCATAATATACAAAGAACTCAAGAAATTGGTCATCAAAAGAACAAATAATCTAATTAAAAAAATGGAGTACAGACCTAAATAGAGAACACCAAAGAGAGGAATGTAAAGTGGCTGAAAGACACTTAAGGAAATGCTCAACATCCTTAGTCATCAGAGAAATGCAAATCAAAACAACTCTGAGATTCCATCTTATAATTGTTAAGTATGGCCAAGATCAAAAACACTGATGACAACTTATGCTGGAGAGGCTGTGGGGTAAAGGGAACACTCCTGCATTGCTGGTGGGAATGCAAGTTGGTACAACCCCTTTGGATGTCAGAGTGGCGACTTCTCAGAAAATTAGGAAACAACCTTCCTCAAGACCCACTAATACCACTTTTGGGTATATATCCAAAGGATGCTCAATTGTGCCACAAGGACATGTGCTCAACTATGTTCATAGCAGCATTGTTTGTCATAGCCACAACCTGGACAAAACCTAAATGCCTCTCAACCTGGATAAGGAAAATGTGGTACATTACACAATGGAGTACTACACGACAGATAAAAATAATGACATCTTGAATTTTGCAGGCAAACAGATGGAGCTAGGAGACATTATTTTGAGTGAGGTAACCCAGACCCAGAAAGACAATTATCACATATACTCACTCATAAGTGGGTTTTAAACATAAAACAAAAAAAAACAGCCCACAAATCACAATCCCAGAGAACCTAGACAACAATGAGGACCCTAAGAGAGACTTACATAGATCTAATCTACATGGGAAGTAGAAAAAGACGAGATCTCCTGAGTAAATTGGGAGCATGGTGACATTGGGAGAGGGTTGAAGGGGAAGGTAGAGGCAGGGAGCCATTATGGGACTAGCAAGAAACCTGGCACTACGGAAATATCCAGGAATTTATAAGGATGACTCCAGCTAAGACCCTAAGCAAAAGTGAAGAGGGTGCCTGAACTGGCCTTCCCCTGCAATCAGCTTGATGATCACCTTAATTGTCATCATAGAACCTTCATCCAGCAACTGATGGAAGCAGATGCAGAGATCTACAATGAAGCACTGGCCTGCGCTCCCAAAGTCCAGTCAAAGAGATGGAGGTATGATAATATGAGCAAAGGTGTCAAGACCATAATGGGGATATCCACTGAAACAGATTACTTGAGCTAATGGGAACTCACTGAATCCAGACTGACAGTGGGGGAATCAACATAGGGCTAAACTAAGCCCTCTGACAATTGTATGGCTGGGTTGATCTGTGGGGCCACTGCCAGTGGGATCAGGATTTATCCCTACTGCTTGAACTGGCTTTTTGGAGGTCATTCCCTTTGGAGGGATACCTAGCACAGCCTTGATATATTGGGGAGGGCCTTGGCTCTGCCTCAAATCGATGTGCTAGATTTTGTTGACTCGACATGGGAAGGATGTGGGGTAGAGTGCAGGGGAAGTTGGAGCAGGGGATGGAGTGGGAGCTGGGATTGATATATAAATTTTCAATTAAATAATAATAATAATAAATGTATAAAAATGAAATGATAGGATAAAAGGTTAGATTGCTGAATCTACTTTTAAATTCAAAAAGCAATTCTTAGTCTCAAATATTTTACATTGGTATGGACCTTTGTATATCACAACAAATTTAAAGTTATTTTAGTTATATGGTTTATATGTTTCTATACTTGCTTAAGGTATTGTGCCTACTTTCACTTAACTATGCAATGTAAATTTCTAGTCCTTGAAAGCTATTATTATAAACTACTTAAGGTAATTAAGAAATGCAGGTTAGTAGTTAGTCTTCTATAACAACCAAAGTTTTAGTAATGTTAGGTATGTTTTCAAGGCCAAACATATTTTAGATAGATAGATTATCTCAAAACACTTCAGAGATCTACAGGATATAGCATTTAAGATGCTTTACTAACACAAGGCTTTTCATGACAGTGAGACAAGTCTGCTCCTGGCAATACCAATTTACTTCAAAACAGGATGATTAAGTATCAAAGAACCTCCATATGGAGTTAACTTTCTTTTTTTTTTTTTTTTTTGGTTTTTCGAGACAGGGTTTCTCTGTGGCTTTGGAGCCTGTCCTGGAACTAGCTCTGTAGACCAGGCTGGTCTCGAACTCACAGAGATCCGCCTGCCTCTGCCTCCCGAGTGCTGGGATTAAAGGCGTGCGCCACCATCATCCTGCTATATCCCTCTTTCTTTGATGGGGTTGAAACCTAGATAATTATAGTTACAGCTTTCCTTGTTACCAAATTTAGAAGAGAAACTACATAAGAGATGTAAGTTTATAAGTCTGAGAAATATAAAAGCTTAAGCTGTGTACCTAAAAAGATGTGTTTAGGATGGTAATACAAGTTATGGTAGAACATCCGTTTAGGTTCTGAATGAAACTTTGGACTCACCAAGATGAGATAGATAATACAGTACTTTCTCCAAATGTTGCAAATATAAACGGACAGAACATTGTGAATGTAATCCTTACCTGAGAATTGTTCTTGAATATAGTTTTACTACGATAGAGTTAAAACATTTCCTTTCTATTTAGATAAAGAGGGGGACATGTCAGACAGATATTTGTCCACCGTGTGAGGATGTCTTGCTGTGACTGGGGTAATAAAGGTCTGAATGGCCAATGGCTGGGCAGGAAAGGACAGGCAGGATTCCCGGCAAAGAGAAGTCAGGAAGTGAGAGGAATGCATCTGGGCACTCGGGAGATGCCAAAGGGAAGCAGAAGAAGTCAGACATGGGAGACTGAGGAAAGGTAACCAAGCCATGTGATCGAGTGTAGATTAATAGAAACAGGTTAATTACATTATAAGAGCTAGTGGACAAAAGCCTAAGCTATGGCCAAGCTTTCATAATAAGTCTGTGTTGTTATTGGAGGACTGACGGTCCCAATGAGAAAGCTTACTACAAACTGCACCAGGAATTGATTCATATTGGGTCCCTGACAGGGTACATTCAAGGTAGGCACAACTTCCTTGTAAATTATGTGAGTTAAAAATCCCTGTTTTTACAAGCATAACACAAAAAAAATTTATCCTCTAAGCCTTATGCTCACTTCACAAAGGCAGTTCAGTCATTAGGTTCTTCAGTGATGTGAGGATCAGTGTGGGACCTGAACTTTTTTTTTCCTCTCTTTGGAAACAAATCCCTCTGAGGTGTAGTTAGAAAGAAGAGAAAGAAGCTTGATAAGAATAAAATGACACCTGGGGTAATATCATAAGACATTCACACCTTTCACAGAGAAAAGTACCTTTTCCTTCCAGTAAACACTGGTGTAAATATCCTTGCACAGTTTGTTAAGGGGTCACATTTCAGGGTGAGCAACACACAATGTGTGACCTGACTGTTTGCCCAACATTTGTAAAAAGTCTCTGTACCTTTGAAAGTAGATAAGAGAGGCTCAAGAAGCCAGAGATAACCAGTAGTGAAAGTGCTTGTTGTCCAAACATGGTGATTGCCATTCAGATCCCTGCACCCACTGAACATCCACACATCTGTAACTCCAGCTCTGATGTAATTCCTCCTAGAGTCTTTAGGGATGAATTCAGGGCTTCTGTTATTACTAGGACCGTCACCAAGGCAGCGAGTACATTTTTCTCAGTGAATCCTATTAACAATGCTGAGTTTTATTTACACTATCATAGTAACATACTGATCCCTGGTGAGTTGGGACCTGTTGTGCAACAGTTTCCTCAAAGTTTGAAACATTCCTCTCTGAAAGGAAGCCCCTTAAGGAGGAAGGCAAACAACCCAAGAAAGCCCAAAAGTACCTAAAACTAACCAGATTCACTAGGCCCCTCCCTGCCTTAGAAAGTAATAAAAGCCTAGAGATCCTCTCAAATTGAAGAGAGCTGAGCAGCAAGGAAGACTCTCAGACCAGCTGCCTGGAAGGAGCAGAATCCAGAGAGCTGCTTTGAAGAGCTTTAAGCCCACGGAGTCACGTGGAAAGGACACTCTGCAGCCTGCTGAGCTGTCTGCAAGGTGTGAAGTGTTTCCAGGTCCCCAGCTTCTGTGAGCTGGCTGTCACCCATGCTGAGGGTGGGCTATGATGATGCACCTGTCTGTGCTTCTTTTCTGCTCCTGTAAGAAACCCCTCACCCATATTCTTGTAAGTAACCCCAACAAAACTCATTGGTTCACCGAGCTAAACTTTGGTTTTCTCTGAACTTTGGTTCATCCTGGGCTCCCTATGTGGGGAGAGGAGACACATGCTTCATTTCACTATGAGAAGTTTTGTCACACAACAGTACCTCCTGGGTTTTATAAATGTGAAATTCTGCTATTCTTTGTAATTGATAAGCACATTGTGAGGAGCTATTTTGAAGGACAATTATATTTTGTTTTCTGTTATTGACCCTGATGTAAAATTTTCTGAGTGATAAAAGTTGTAATCAGGAAGAACTAGGTTAGCTGAGATGATCTGGGTTAGCTTGTGCTCTGCAGAAGGGAACTGAGATGCGTGTGATTAGTTGACAGCCCTCCAACCCTGTCCTCCAACTCCTCAACCCAGTTGGGGGTGAGCAGGGCCACCACCCTCCAAAGAACATTGAGATGGGCTATCTCGGGTCACATCACAACCAGCTGTGGAATGTTGAAGGCTGTGTCTAGGGCAACCTCTGACTCAGGTATCACTTGTGAGGCTTGCCCCGGATGTGTTCGCTTCGCGGGTAAGTCCTGGTGTCTTACAGTGATTAGGACAGTCTGCCTGATTTTGAGAAACTGGTTCCTTAGCTGGTTGGTTACTTTGCCCTAGAAGGACATTTCTAAGGAAGTAGTCCTAGAACTCTACGGGGTTTCCCACAGTGGACCCGGATGAACTGCCAACCTTTGATTGATTATTCACCAATGGGTTCTCAACCCTGCCCACTCAATTAGCTTCATACTCTGACTGTCCGTGATACCTCGAATGAGCTGAGTTTATGAAGAAAAGCTCTTCATTCTGTGATGGGATAGATTTCTGACCTTGAACCACCTTGTAGATATTCCATTTACTGGAATAAGTGGTTCTCCAGACATTGGGGTCTGATATCCAACACAGGCAATCCAGGCACTGATTCCATGTGGCACCCAGGACAGTGTAAGATGGAAATGAAGCCTGAAGCTTCCAGACAATGTCAAAAAAGGAAGCACCAGGATGAAGGAGGCACAGAGACGGAGTCTGAAGCTTTGAGACATGATCGAAAATTGAAACACCAGGTAGAGGGTCGAAGGGATTGGGAGTTTGAACAGCCCAGCAAGGCTCAGAAGAGGCTAGCTCAGGAACAGCAAGATGGATGGCTTCAAAGTGAACAGCCAGGCAAGGAGCAGCCACGGAAACCCTGGGAGGAGAGGCCAAGACAACTAAAGATCCTAAACTTGGCCAAAGGTCCACAGGAGCAGGCTGTAACTGCGAGAAAATCTCCTGATGGTGGCAAGGGTCGTAAGCGGCCCTATTGGGTCATGGAGTCATTTCCCCTAGACCACCATAGGGTAAAGCACCAAAAGTTCCAGCAGCACCTTCAACACAATGATGACACGGTTTCTGACCCACCCAGGGCTCCCAGGGCACTTACAGATAGCTCAGAGGTTAAAGGTTGTGTGGAAGAGCACAGTCATGGATCCAGAACAACTAAGTGTGATCCTAAACAATCTACTCTTGCTGCCACAAGAGAATGTCTGTCACCAGACAAAATAGTAAAGATGTCTCCAGAAGAATCTTCTGATACACAGAAGAAAGCTGGAGTAAACTTTCAAGAAAGAAGGAGAAACCACTTGGAGTCTGACTTGCAGCGAGTACGGGCTCAAATCCTGCATAGTGGCAGCAGCAGCTTACTCCCCAACAAGACACCCATATTTACAACAAAGGAAAAGCCTGTTGCAGACCGAGGGAAGTGCAGAGGAACGGATGAAGTGTGTGACATTACCGAGGACATGGAAAAAGAAATCAAGAAGGCACTAGGTCCAGGGCCCCAAGAGGAAATCTTAAGTAGTGGGTTCAAATTGCACATTACTCGAGGTGATATCCAGACCCTAGAGCCTGGTGAATGGCTCAATGACGAGGTAATTAATTTTTACATGAATCTTCTGGTTAAGAGAAGTGAAAAGGAAAGCTACCCTGCTCTTCATGTGTTTAGCACTTTTTTTTACCCCAAGCTAAAACATGGCGGCTACAGTGCTGTGAAGAGATGGACTCGGGCAATGGATCTCTTTGAAAAGGAAATTATTTTAGTGCCTATCCACCAGAACACACATTGGAGCCTAATAGAAATCGACCTCAGAAAACAGAGTATTATATATTATGACTCCATGGGACACACAGGGCAGAGCATTTGTGAGACCATCTTTCAATATTTACAAAATGAGAGCAAGACTCGAAGGAACATTGAGCTGAACCCTTTGGAGTGGAAGCAATACAGCATGACATCAGCGGAGATTCCTCAACAGCTGAACGGGAGCGACTGTGGCGTGTTTACCTGCAAATATGCAGATTACATTTCTAGAGACCAACCTGCCACCTTTTCTCAGCAGCACATGCCCATCTTTAGGAAGAGGATGGTATGGGAGATCCTGCACAGTCACTTACTGTAACAACATCCTCCCGGTTGCTATGGCACCCTGCACTTTTCCATCGATGCTTCTCTATACCTCAAGCAGGATGGTTTGAAAATATTGAAAACAGATACCGAGCTGTCCAAAATGCATAAATCCCACTCTCTTCAATGTAGTCCTAACTTGCGGAGTCCTGCCCAGTGCCGCCTGTAGGATGCATGTAACTACTGCAAGCTTAGGGACTGCTGTTCAACCCACAGAAGAACACGTGTTTCAATATATTGTTTAATGCTGGATTTAGTTTATGAATTGGTTTTTTTTTGACTTCTTGCCCCCCTATGATTTTTTGTTTCATTAACTCATTTGTAAACCTTGGCAGTTGTTAATTTCTATTATTATTATTAATAATATTATTTCTATAATATTTCTTTTATTTTTCTATTATTATTATTATAACTATCAACTCTATTTCTTGTTTGAACTGTTTATCCCTGAAAGGCATGCCCATTACAGTGTTATCCCTACTGAAGATCAGGAGAAACATCAACAATAGGAGGCAGGCATTGTCGACTAGCATCTCTAATGCTGGAGCTGGATCTGTTAAACTTAAGTTGGGGGTCTGTTTTTATGTATTTTTTTAACATTTTAAAATTGTACAAAAAAGGAAAATCAATTGTACTGACTGATTCTTTTCTGACCCATCAAACTCTATTGGAATTGCCTAGGTTGCAGACATATGTAACCATAGGATTGGTCAAGCTGCTTCCTGCCTGTCCATGACTTACGTTGACCTGTGTGGCCATAGGATGTGGCCAAGCTACTGGCTGCCTGTCGAGGACTCATGTAGACCTGTGTGGCAATATGATGTGGTCAAGCTGCTGTCTGTCTGTCCAAGATTCATGTACACCTGTGGGCCACAAGTTGTGGACAAGCTACTGCCTGCCTATAGGACTCAAGTAGAACTGTGTGGCCCATATGGTGTGGCTAAGCTGCTGCCTGTCTGTCCAAGATTTATGTACACTTGTGTGGCCATTAGATATGGCCAAACTGCTGCCTGCTTGTCCAGGACTGTAAAGACAAGCATTATGGTCATCCAAAGACACAGCCTTTCCCAGAATTAAGGGGATCTGCCTTAGTTTTGAAAGCTGATTAAAAATAACTGTAATAGTAAATATCCATTTTTATCTCAGGTCTCATTGAATCTAAACCTCAGCTAGGACTATACTGAATTATTTAAAATGTTTTTTTTTTCAATTTAATAGTTATGTTTTTTTACTTAATTTGTTATATTAATGTTGCTATATCCCATTCCCACTGTGGAAGTGGGGATTTTGTGTTTAGCATGGGCACTGCCAATTATAGAATAATCCATTTTATGTGTGATAAACTTGTATTTAACTTTTCTGTTCATTAGGTTACAGTTGTGTTAATGCAATTTTTATGTAATAAAGTTTAAAATTGTTAAAAATAAATATAAAAGTATAGTATAATTTGCCATTCCTCATGTTTTTCTTTCATCTGGAAGAATTTCCCTCAAATTTAAACTAAGAAATATGGGGATATAAGTTAGTAGATTTTAAAGATTCTGTCTCCTTCACAGAATAAACGAGGCAGAACCTTGTTGGAAAAAGCATGTCACTGGTGGGTGAGGGTTTTGTGTGTGCATTGCCTCCCCACTTTCCTGTTATCTCCCTCTGATCCCTGGGACTGACGGAGAATGTGATCAGCTGGTTTCCTGCTCCTGCTCTCAGCGTTCCCCTGTGTGTGGCCATGCCTGCCTATCATGCTGTGTGCTATCCCTCTAGACCATAACTCAAAAGTGTTTTCTTTAATTGTTTTTATAATGCTATTCCAGCACAGCACGAGACAAGTGACTGATATACACATCTTCTCAGTCTTCTAGTAAGTGTTCATTTGCCCTGTCTTGTTCAAGCAGTCTTCTGGCCTTGTCCTTCCGTATCACATATCTGCACTGTAGCCATTGCAGTAGTGATACCATTTGACCCTACAACCTAGTTTATATGGCTGTGGACATTTGGCATAGGCTATGGATGGCCGTATGATGTATGAGTTATTGATAATCTTTTCCTGTCTAATGATTCAGTTATTATCCTTTCCTGAGTCAGAAAGTTAACACAGAAATATAGTCATTATTTAGATATTTGACAGAAATACTGCCAATGAGAAAATTAAATGCTGTGACTTTCATTTTCACCAGACTGAGTATCAGGCACCAGACTGTGGTAGGTTGCCTGAGAATGGCCCCATAGTCTCATGTGTTTGAATACTTGCTCCCCAGTTCGTGGAATTATTTGGGGAGGATTAGGAGGTGTGGCCTTGTTGGAGGAGGTGTGTCACTGAGGATGACCTTTGAGGTTTCAAAAGGCCAAGGCATTCCCAGTTAGCACTCTCTCCTCCCTCCCCTTCTTTCTCTTTCTCTACCCCTTTTTCTCCCCCGACCCATGCCTTGTTCATCAGATTCCCAGCTACTGCTCCATGGCCAGGCCTACTGACATGCTCCATGCCATCATGGCCATGGACTCTAACCCTCTGGAACTATGAGCCCCAAATTAAATGTTTTCTTGTATATGTTGTCTTGCTCATGCTGTTTGTCACAGAAATAGAAAAGTAACAAGGACAGAAGTTGGTACTGGAAGCAGGGCTACAGCTGTGACAGGCCGGACCATGCTCTGTGCCAGAGAAATGCGAAACGCTTTTGGACTTTGGGCGAGAGGAAAGCAGTTGACTACTGCAAGTGGGGCTTAATGGGCCAATCTAGTAGGAGCCAGGCTTACAAATGGGAACAATGTTAGCAACTGAGCTAGATACCATTCCTGTGAAATTTCAGTATAGAATGTGACTGCTTTTTGTTATTGTCTGCTTCAGGATAAATTGAGTAGTTTTGAATATCCTTAGCATAGGAAATTCCAGCATCTAATACTGAGCTGTTCTTGGCGTTTAGTAAGTACTTTCATGCAGTCCTATAATGCAATGGAGCAAATGAAGCCAAAAGAATTAGAAAATGTACAGTGTAAGGAGAAAAGAGCACCAGGACGGTAAGTAGTCCCATCAAAGGCCACCAGTCATGAAACAATAAGGAAGACACACTATTAAAATTTCAACATGTTGGGGTGGCACATAGCGATGACCCGAGAGGCTGGCAGGCCCACCTTTTAAACCGGGTTAGGGGAATTCCAGAGAGGAAAGATTAGTCTGGGGGCTGGTAGGTGGGTTTAAACAAAAAGTTTATGGGTTACTATAGGATTGCTTGGTGACTCAGTGTTTAGGGGCTCTTAGAAACTGTCGTGACTCTTGTCTGGCGATCTGGCCCACTTACAATATATTAATGTTGAAGTAAAGACTGTTGCTGAGAGAGATCATGCTTTCTTTTAAGTCTGATTGCTCATGATGTTTGATTACAGCAATAGGACAGTAACAAAGACACAATCCATACTTTCCCTCCCATCACGACACATCATTTGCCCCAAAGTAGGCCTGAGGCAATGAACTCCACCTTGGGCTCAAGGTGGCCTGAGGCTACTAATTCCACAGGAGTGGGACTGAGCCAGCAAACTGGGCCAGAGAAGGCCTGAGGCAGTGAACTCCATAGGCGCAAGACTGAACCAGTGACCTGGGCCAGAGCAGGCCTCAGACAGTGACCTCCATGAGAAGAGCAGGAGTGGATCCAGACCAGGGTCATTTGTGGAAGCAGGGATGGGCCAGAGAAGGCCTGAGGCAACAAGCTCCTTGGGAGCGAGACTGAACCAGCTACCTAGGCCAGCTTGGGCCTCAGAAAGCAAGTCCCATGGAAGTGGGAGCAGATCCAGACCAGGGACATTTGCCAGGACTGAGGCAGGACCGAGCCAGCAACCAGGGCTAGAGCAGACCTGAGACGCAAACTCCACAGGAGCAGATAGATACAGGGGAGCAACCGCTGAGTGAGTGGGCCAGGGCCAGAGACCTCTGCAGGACGTGAATCTGGGACCTTCAAAGGAGTAGACCTAAGCCCGGACCATTGTGGGTCTGGGCATGAATCTGGGACCTTGGAGAGAGTGGGCAGGAACCAGAGATCTCTGCAGGTCCAGGCATGAGTTTGGGACCTCTGAGGAAGTAGGCCTGAGCCAGGACCTCTGTGGGTCCAAGTGTCAGTCTGGGACATGGAAGGGAGTAGGCAAGAACCAGAAACTTCAGCCGGTCTGAGCATGAGTCTGGGACCTCCGAGGGAGTATATTGGAGCCAGAGTCCTTTACAGGACCAACCCCAAGCCAGGAGCCTCTGCAAGAACAGATCCAGACCAGGGACATTACAGAAATAGGTCTGAGCCGACAACCTAGGCTAGTGCAGGTCTGAGAGAGCAAACTTCAAGGGAGCGGAGCAAAGCCCAGGAGCACTGAGTAACCTCCAGGAACACAGAGTGACCAACCAGGTAACTAAGACAGTGAGACTCTGACTGTACCACCAGGAACAACCGTCTGAGCCTTGGATTCACTGGCACCTAGAAGATTAATCAACAGAATCACAGACAGCCCCAATCACTTTATTAGAAGAAAAGATGAGTAGAAAAGGTAAGAACACACACAACACCATGAAGAGCAATACAACACCAGTAAAACCTAAAGACCCTACAACAGCAAGAGTTGAACAACCAAATATAGATGAAACAGAAGAAAATGACCTAAAAAAATAACTTCAGGAGAATATTTGAAATTCTTAAAGAGGAAATGAGAAATTCCCTCAAAGAAATGGAGGAAAAGACAAACAAAAAATTGGAAGACATCAGCAAATCCCTTAAAGAAAACCAAGAAAAAGCATTCAAACATATGAAAGAAACTATTCAAGACTTGAAAACTGAAAAAGATATAGTAAAGAAAACACAAGATGAGGGAATTATAGAAACAGAAATCATGAGAAAACGATCAGGAACCACAAACGCAAGCATGAACAGAAGAATACAAGAGATGGAAGAGAGAATCTCAAGTGCTGAAGATACAATAGAGGAAATAGACTCATCAAAGAAAGCTTTAAATCTAGCAAACGCTTAACCCAAAATATCCAGGAAATATGGGACACTATAAAAAGGCCAAACCTAAGAATAATAGATATAGAAGAAAGAGAAGTTCAACTCAAAAGCACAAAATAATATAGTTAACAAAATCATAAAAGAAAACTTTCCCAACCTAAAGAAAGATAAGCCTATAAAGATACAAGAAGCTTACAGAACATCAAACAGATTGGATAAAAAAAAAGTCCTCTTGCCACATAATAATCAACACACTAAACATACAGAATAAAGAAAGAATATTAAGAGCTGCAAAGAAAAAAGGCCAAGTAACATATAAAGGCAGACCTATCAGAATTACACCTGACTTTTCATTGGAGACAATGAAAGCCAGAAGGTCGTAGTCAAGTGTTATGTAGACATACCTAGCAAAACTTTCAGTCACCATAGAAGGACTAAACAAGATATTCCATGATTGAACCAGATTTAACCAATACCTAGCCACAAACCCAGCCCTACACAAAATACTAGAAGGAAAACTCCAACCTAAGGAAGTAAGCTACATCAACAAAAACACAGACAATTGATGGTGTCATAGCAGCAAATCCCAAAGAAGGGAAAAACACACAAATTAACATCGCCAGCAATGAAAACTAAATTAACAGGACATATCAATCATTGGTCATTAATATCCCTTAATATAAATGGACTGAACTCAACTATTAAAAGGCTCAGGCTAACAGACTGGATGCGAAAACAGAATCCATCCTTCTGCTGAATACAAGAAACACACCTTAACCTCAAGGACAGACATTGCCTCAGAGTAAAGGGTTGGGGAAAAAATATTCCTATCAAATGGACCTAAGAAACAAGCTGGTGTAGCTATCCTAATAGCTAACAAAAAAGACTTCACACTAAAATCAATCCAAAGAGACAAAGAAGGACATTTCATATTAGTCACAGGAAAAAGCCACCAAGAAGAAATCTCAATACTGAACATCTATGCCCCAAATACAAGGTCACCCTCATATATAAAAGAAACACTTCTGAGAAACCACCACACTGATTTCCAAAGTGGTTGCACAAGTTTGCATTCCCACCAGCAATGGATGAGGGTACCCCTTTCTCCACAGCCTTTCCAGCAAAGGCTATCATTGGTGTTTTTGATTTTAGCTATTCTGACAGGTGTGAGATGATATCTCAAAGTTGTTTTGATTTGCATTTCCCTGATCGCTAAGGAGGTTGAGCATGACCTTAAGTATCTTTTGGCCATTTGAACTTCTTCTGTTAAGAATTCTCTGTTCAGTTCAGTGCCCCATTTTTTAATTGGGTTAATTAGCATTTTAAAGTCTAGTTTCTTGAGTTCTTTATATATTTTGGAGATCAGACCTTTGTCTGTTGCAGGGTTGGTGAAGATCTTCTCCCAGTCAGTAGGTTGCCTTTTTGTCTTAGTGACAGTGTCCTTTGCTTCAGGAAATTTGGGATCAACCTACCCCTGGACGCAGCAATACCACTCTTGGGAATATACCCAAGAGATGCCCTATCATATGACAAAAGCATTTGTTCAACTATGTTCATAGCAGCATTATTTGTAATAGCCAGAACCTGGAAACAACCTAGATGTCCTTCAATGGAAGAATGGATGAAGAAAGTGTGGAATATATACACATTAGAGTACTACTCTGCCATAAAAAACAATGACTTCTCGAATTTTGCATGTAAATGGATGGAAATAGAAAACACTATCCTGAGTGAGGTAAGCCAGACCCAAAAAGAGGAACATGGGATGTACTCACTCATAATTGGTTTCTAGCCATAAATATAGGTCACTGAGTCTATAATTTGTGATCCTAAAGAAGCTAAATAAGAAGGTGAACCCAAAGAAAAACATATAGTTATTACCCCTGCTATGGGAAATAGACAAGATTGCTGGACAAAAAATTGGGACCTTGGGGGTGGGGTTGGATGGGGGTAAGGGGAGATGGGGAGAGAAAAGTAAGAAGGGGAGGATGGGGGGAACTTGGGGAAAGGGGATGATTGGGGATAAAACAAGGTTGGATAGAGGAGCAGGGAATCACATAACTTAATTAAGGGAACCACCTTAGGGTTGGTAAGAGACATGAACCTAGAGTGGCGCCCAGGTGCCCAGGGCAATGTCCCCAGTTAGTTCCTTGGGCAGCTGATGATAGGGAACCTGAAATGACCCTATCCTATAGCCATACTGATGAATATCTTGTATATCACCATAGAACCTTCATCTAGCGAGGGATGGAGATAGAGACAGAGACCCACACTGGAGCATCGGACTAAGCTCCCAAAGTCCCAATGAGGAGCAGAAGGAGGGAGAACATGAGCATGGAAGTCAGGACCACGAGAGGTGCACCCATCCACCGAGACAGTGGGGCTGATCTATTGGGAGCTCACCAAGGCCAGCTGGACTGTGACTGAAAAAGCATGGGATAAAACCGGACTCTCTGAACAAGGCGAACAATGAGGGCTGATGAGAAGCCAAGGACAATGGCACGGGGTTTTGATCCTACTTCATGTTCTGGCTTTGTGGGAGCCTAGCCAGTTTGGATGTTCACCTTCCTAGACATGGACGGAGGGGGTAGAACATTGGACTTTCGACAGGGCAGGGAACCCTGACTGCTCTTTGGACTGGAGAGGGAGGGGGAGAAGGGTGGGAGGAGGGGGAGGGAAATAGGAGGCTGGGAGGAGGCGGAAACTTTTTTTTTCCTTTTCTCAATAAAAAAAAATTAAAAAAAAAAAAGAAGACATTACAGCCAGGCGGTGGTGGCGCACACCTTTAATCCCAGCACTCGGGAGGCAGAGGCAAGCAGAGCTCTGTGAGTTCGAGGCCAGCCTGGGCTACAAGAGCTAGTTCCAGGACAGGATCCAAAGCTACAGAGAAACCCTGTCTTGGGAGGGGGGGGGGAGAAGAAACCATTACATGATGCTCTAGGGAGAACCCTAAGTTGCAATGGAGACCCCAGGATCTCAATTTGATTGCAATAAAATCATCTGGGAGACACACCTCTGGCCATGCTTTTGGGGAATTATTTTGATTGGGTTAAATGAAGTGAGAAGACCTGACCACTGTGGGTGGCACCATTCCCTTGCTTAGGATCCTTGATTGTGTAAGTAAAGGAAGGGAGCTGAGCAACAGCAAGCATTCTTCATGGTTTGTTTCTCAGTGTAGGTATTATGTGACCAAATGCTTCAAGCTCCTACTTACTTACTACGTTGCCTTCCCTACTGTGATTGACTGTAAGTCAAAATAAACCCTTTTCCCCTTAAGGCACATCAATAGGTGAATAAACTAAAACATACCATAAACTTCATTAAAGTAGGAACATGTTTTATATTCTTCATAGTTATATTCAGCACCACATATTACTTAGCACATATATGTTACCTGAAGAAGGAAGGAAGGAAGGAAGGAAGGAAGGAAGGAAGGAAGGAGTAAACAAACTATCTAGCTGACACAGTAAATTTTTTTACAGGCTATTCCTATTTTCCTAAGAATTACAGGCCATACCTCTGATGATAAATTGAAAAAATAATATTTTTAATAGATGGAAAAACATGCATTATATTTGCTATAATCATACCTAATACTTATGAATTTATATTTTGCTAACTTCTATCAAAAAATTACTCAACTGTTTTCTTGCAATATTCCATAATATCTTATAAGACCAATTATTTTAGACTATAGGTTTTTTTTTGCTTAATACATCAATTGTACCTTCTTTAAACTGTCTATTTCAGATTCTTGTTTTTCATTTAAGGTGGAAAGTCTTTTGTTTAACTGTATTGCTTCTTGTACTGTAACAAAAAAGATATCAGAAACAGATTGTATAAATAAAACAGTCCTAATGCAATGTATAATTCTAACTTAATTTAATTTCCATTAAACTGCCATTTGCTATTACTAGTATCAGGTAAGTTTAATTTACTAATAATAAGGAAGCCCACTAAATATTCCCTACTGAATATACAAACTTAGATAAAATATCAACCTACCATTTTGTTCTAACTTTACATGATTTTCTCTCACCAATCCAAACTGATTTGTTATTTTAACATAGTATTTTTCAATTTCATTCAGTTGCTTGTGATAATCTTCTTTAGCTAGATGGTGTAAATGGGCCTTTTGTTCCTATTTTCAAGAAAAATTTTGAAGTTATATATAAAATAAACATACACCTACATTTACAACAACTTCTAATAGTTGCCCACTGATTTTCATAAGCAAGTCATGTTACATGTATGTATAAAGATACAATGCTGATACATAATTTTCAAAATCGAATGACAAGGAGTCAGACAGATAACTCAGTAGGCAAAGGCACTTGCCACAAAGCCCGATGAAGTGAGTCCAGGCCCTGGGAACCACATGGTGGGAAGAGAGAACCAGCCTCACAAGTTCTCCTCTGATCCCAGTGAGCGCGTGCTCTACCACACCCCATCCTCGCACACGAAGCAGGAATATAATAAAAAATGGAATGATAGGGACCAAGAACAATACTTTGCAATGGCAGAAAGACAATATAACATCATAGAAAATATACTAAAATTGGAGACATAATTGGTAAAATTTGAATCCTACTGAGAAGGATTAATACTACAAATTAATACAAATTTATATCCACTTAGGTCACTACTATTATCAATTACTAAGCAACAGAAAATAATGAACCATATTTAAATACCATTAATTTCTCACAAGAGAATTACACTAATTCTTACCAGATATGCAAAAATATAACCCAGTTTAACTGGAATCTAATGGAACATTTTCAAATCAAGGACATTTTCACTTTCAATCCATACTAATGTAGTCTTTAAGAGTACACTGTCTACTACATATTAATTTATGATCCCACAACAGTCTCCTTAGCCTTTTAGCTAAAAAGCAGTAAGTAGGCAGTCAAAATCTATAAAAGTTAATAAACTTGTTAGTGGAAAAATACAACGAAGTCTGGAGATTCCTTTCACAAGCACTCCTTATCCATAGAACTCCATATATATTAAACTGTAATATACTTAGTCCAAAAATCCTTGGCCTGATGCCAAAGTGAAATCCAAGGAAAAGAAATTTCATTGATTTGCATGATAAAATTCTGCTTTTCAGATACTCCAGACTATTCACTGGTCATGATAAATAAACACTATTAAGACTTATAAATTCCATGGGCACCTTTAGTTCTCTGGGCCATATATTGACATTTGAACCTGTGGGCACAAGGCATGCACACTGTGCACAGACACAAATATATACAGATCAACGATATAAACTGAGACATTTTATTCTGAAAGAAAATGTACTGTCACTCTGAATTTTATCAAAACTTTTAACACTGAAATTTTGAAATTTTGAAAGAAGACATCTTTCTTCTTTTCTTTCCTTAAAGGAAAGTAATATACAAAGAGAAGCCAAACATGACTTAAAGGGCACTGGACAAGGTTTTACTACATTAAGCAGACAGTAGTGTACAGTCATAATGGTCATCTGTAACTTTAACTAAGTACACTATTGGCTGCTTGGTTCACTATATACAATAGGATTTTCCTCAGTGATCAAGTTGTAGTAATGGCTAATTTGATGTTCCAAATTTACTTTTCAATGTATTTTGTTGCATTATTATTGGTAATGATCATGACTTTTCCAAGGTGAGATAGACAGATGTGTTAGTTTCTGTAGGGGCATATCTCCACCTTTACAATCCACCTTTACAGGGAAGTCAGTTTTGTGAACTCCCTGTAGATTGGCATTTGTTAGGAGTTAAATGTTCACCTCTATGGAGTCATGGACATCTTTAAAATTTCTCAATACTATTTTTAAGTTATTCATTTTAGGATACTCTGCTGTTCTACAAGTTCTGTCTGGACAATATTAGAATGTCTATCCTGTTTCCTATTTGCCATATTGCTAAATAGTATAGAAGATACTGTTCTACTTTCATAAAATAAAAATAACATTGAATAAAGAAAGTGTCATGAGAATTATATAAGAATAGAATAATAAATTAAAAATTATATGGCATATATATTGTTTAAAAATATGGTTTTTAACTTTTATATAAGAATATTGCCCATGAATGGGCAAAAAATATCAATATATCAATATATAAGATAATTTTAATGAAAACTGATATAATGCTTTCAACTGTCAGGAAAAAATATAATTTATCATTCATATACTAACAAAAAACTTGGAGATATTTCTGTGGGTTTTTTTTAAAGATTATGAGTATCTGTTCAATGAAATTTTAAACTGGAATAAAGTAAAATACATTTTACGTGGCCTTTGATCCTTCACTGTAGCCTTATCTCCCAGATCAAAGGGCACATTATTCAATTTCTCTATATTTTGTGTAAAACCACTGTAGCGTTGAGGATGTCTTTCAGCACAAATGTCATGGTACTTACAGCTAAAGTGGAATATAGTTTTTCAGCTTCTTAATTAAAATCACAGTTTAAAATAGTCTGACAATATCATCTTTATTCTCTCCAGTTGAATAGCAACAGAATTTTCACATCTTCTATTCAATCAAGCCTAACAATCTTCCTATTATTTTTAACACCTCAAATAATTTCAAGAAGCAAAATATTTAAAATGGTATTCAATGTTACAGCAACAGTCTCCATTTCTTATCTGTGATAGCCAAAATATAGCCAAAAATTAATTTTACTTGCTTTACAGTCTATTCCAAAGAATGAGATTGTAATAGCATAAGCCCACCCAAGAAGCCTTCTGAAGATTTAAGTAGATATAGTGAGAATTCTGTTTAATTAAAACCACAAAAAAACTCAATAACAACAGCAACAAAAATCTCTTCCTTAAATATGAGGGAGAGTATTAAAAAAAATAAGTATTTTATGAAATGTTATTCTGTAAAGTAAATATTAATTTTATATGCATAGAAATAAAAAGCAAATACTTACCTGAACAATAACAAGTACCATACCATAAATTATCATGAATGTAGAAGAACAAAGGATGAACATTGCCACGTATTTTATTTATTTGTAATATGTAAGCATTAAGAAATCTGGCCGGGCAGTGGTGGTGCACACCCTTAATCCCAGCACTCTGGAGACAAAGGCAGGCAGATCTCTGTGAGCTTGAGGCCAGCCTGGTCTACAAGAACTAGTCCCAGGACAGGCACCACAGCTACACAGAGAAACCCTGTTTCAAAAAAAAATTTACAAATAAATTTAAAAAATTGATCTAAGTTATAATGACTTTGAAATTGTGGCAGGCTTTTAAACTGTAACAATACCCGGTATCAATTTTCTAGAATTTTTTTTTACTAAAAGTCACAGTTATATTACAGTATTACTATGGATCTTGTGTTCTAATCCAAGTGGTAAAAATATATATTATGCAATTTTCTTACCATTTCACTCACTTTCTTCTGTAAAGAATATTGAGAAATCTTGAAAAGAGAAGGAAAATCTATTAGAATTCTTTACTTTAAATTCCTTCTGACATCAAAACTGCATGCTACCAAATGTGGCATTTATCTATTACAACTTTTAGTGAATTTTTTTCAAATTTTTATAGTAACTCTCTTCCTTACAACACTAGTATTTTCAAGGCAGTACAGTGTCTTGTGCCTATAATCCTAGCACTTGGAAGGAAGGGGTTACATAGTTGAGATCCTGTCTTTAAAAACACAATTTATTGCCTTTGTTCGCAATATATTTACAGGAACACTATCACTACATCTGTTCCTGGGATACTGCTGAATAAGACAGATTCCTGGCTATAAGAGTGTATTTTCTGGTTCAGCAGTAGTAGACAGACAGTGAGTGGTAAGAACTATACCATGTTAAAGAATGGTAACTTCAATAAACTGCGTCTGGTAGAGTTTGATACTTCACACTACTGTTTGTTGAAGGACATATTAAAGAACAAATAAACATAGGAATAAAAATTATTTTAAGTAAAAAAAAAATCTCACGACCTTCCGTAAGTACTGACTACTTTAGTGCTTCTGGCTTTAGTGAATTGAACTTTAAAGGAGAGCTAGAGGGATATGACGGCAAAAGATGTCCCAGTCTGTAGGACTCTTAGAATTTGCAATGGCTATATAAAACATAGTAGCCCAATGTTTAACTTCACCAAGTTACCTAATCCCTCTCATGTTTATAGGCTTACCTAATTTTCAGCTTTTTAACAATGTGAATTATTCTGAAATGTGTTTATATTTGAATTTTGTAGTTAGTCATTTCAGCAGAACAAATTTCAAAAAGTAGAATTACTAAGGTTTGTTCTTTTTTAAAAAAAATTACAAAGTTACTTTTAATACTTTGGAGTAGGAAGGAAGGAGTGCAGCTCCTCACTCTCAGGAGTGGTCCAGAGAAAGAGAAGCTACCTGAGGGGAAGGAAGCACCAAAAGGACTAGCTGCCGACTAGGGGCAAAGGGAATGCCATCAGTGCTGCCACCTGTGATCACTACAGAGCAAAGCAGGAGTATGGTGAGCCTGGTGCCAGGCACACAGGTGAAGGGCTCAGAACTGCTGGGGTCCCTTGTCTTTCTCATTTGCTTCTGCTGCAAGATCTCCAAATCCCCGGGGCTAGTAGGATGGTCATTCTGATTGTCTGCTTTCAGACAGCGACAAAAGCCCTTCCTCTCTGGGCCTTCTCTTAACAGAATGGCGCTCTGCTTTTTCATATTTTTCTTGCAGGCCAGCTCACACTGGATACATTTTTGTTTTTGAAAACTGTCGCTTAGTCCTCCAGAATAGCTGACCAGGCTAAACTCTAACCAGCCATGTATGAATTCTCATTTTCTTCAATAACTTAGATTTGTTAAACTTTAAGAAAAAGAAAATAACTGTTTCACATTCACTACAAAACAAACGCCTTAGCTAGCTGCCATAACCTCAACAGAATAGTTATGTGTATGTCACTTCTTCAGTAAATACTGAGTGCTTGGACCCTGTAAGGAAAGTCCATAAATGCAGGTACTGGGGTAACAACAGTGGACCCAGGAAATGCTTGCCCACTTTTATTCTGAGGAAGATAAGCCATAAGCAATGTACTGAAGTTAAACTACATGGTAAGAGTTAAAGAAAAACAATCAGGAAATGTAATTTCATTGCATGGTCGGTAAAGACCCTACTGAGTCAGCAACTTGTGGTTAGAGTCTTAAGAAAGAAGGAAGAAAATTTCAACACGTTCACAGCCCTTAACACAGTCAATAACCTTATTTTGTATCTTTGTTTCAATGAGCTAGAGTGCTCATGTGGAAAGAACGAAGTAAATGGGAAAAATAAACAAAAATGACTTCAGAAATGGCAGAATGCAATCATTGTTAACCTTGTAATTTGTGGTAGGAGTTAGATTTTTGCAAATTCATTAGGGAGCTTCAAACAAATATGCTGATTGCTGTTATAAAGAATTGCTCTGATTTAAGTTAGTTCAAGGAGTGAACAGAGACAAGGCTGGGAACATATTTTATTGAAACCAGTCAGTCATTTAAACAAATAGTGGAAACATACATTTATTTTGTATGACATTATGACATGATGCTGTCATCTGCAAAGTTACTGCTTGAGAACTGTGTAAATTATACTAAAACTGCATAATGTTTAAAACTCATTATATATGTATTAAACTATCAAGGAAGTAAAAATTTTTAAGTTATCATAAAAAGATAATATATATTTTAATCAAAAGTATATGTATCTGTTTCTGAATAGAGTTGAAACCCAAACTAAGTATAAATATAATAAATACTATATAAATAAAATGTGGCATATAAAAGATTGAAAATTACTCATGTATCTATAAAGCGGTCCACTTTCACCTAGATAATTAGCATATTTAAATCCTTAGCCCAGACTAAAATACCAGGATGCAACTGCCTAAACACAGTACCTATGAAAACATAAAACCAATCTTCAACTCTACTAACTGACAGATAGGACCTCATAAAACTAAAACATTTCTCCACAGCAAAGGAAACAATTAACTGAATTAAGAGGCAACCTACAGAATGAGAGAAAATCTTTGAGATTAATATCTAGTCTATAAAAAGAATTCAAAAAACTAAATAGCAAAAATCAAATAACCCACTCAATAAATGCGCTAATAAAATTAACAAAAGTTATCAAAAGAGGAAGTACAAATATTAAAAAATGTCCACTCTTGCTAGTTATCAGAAAACACAAATTAGGTGTATATCATCCCACCCAGTCAGAATGACAGTCATTCAGAAAACAAGTAATTCCAAGCTTGGTGATGTACACTTTTAATCCAAACACTCAGAAGACAGGGGAAACAGATCTCTGTGAGTTCAAGACCACCACCTGGCCTACATAGCAAGTTCCAACCTAGTCAGGGTTACACAATGAGACCCTGTCTCAAAAAATAAAAAAGTTCCCAAGGATGTACACAAACAGGAACGTCCACATGCTACTGATGTGAATGCAGACTGGCCCAGATACTATGGAAGTCAGCATCTCCCATTGGACCCAGCACATCAACATATGACAGAGATGCTTGCGCACCAATGTTTACTGCAGCAATCCCATAACAGCTAAGTATGGAATGAATCCAGGTATCCACTAACAGAGGACTGGGTAAATAAATATGGTATATAATAAAAATGGAATTTTTAGCTAAAAATAAAAAATAAATTATGTGTTTTACAGGAAAATAGGCACAATTAGAGATGATCATATTAAGTAAACTAAAATAAGACTCAGAAAGACAAATATACATTTTCTCTCATTTGTGGTTCATAGGTTTTACATAGATACATAAAATCATGTGTATATATGACATGAAAGTAGATGTGGAACTAGGAGAACAAGAATGAATAACAGGGGAGGGAGGTATGGATAAGATGGGCTAGTACACGTATATTTGTATGAAAAATATCCTTATGTAGCCCAGTAGTATGTGCAATAAATATTGTCAGTGAGCTGTTCCTAATTGCAAAGACATTTAGTATACCAACACAAAAAACTTTGTTTTTAACTAAAACTTGTTCAAAAATAAAAGTTATCCCATGAAAAACTAAAACCCTAAACATGTATTATAAAGCATTCCCTGCATGTGTACACAACCAGGGGATGATCACTAACATTTTGAGATTCAGGGAAAAAAAGGAAGTATCCTAAATAAGTTCTGTAGAAAAGTTACGTGACATAGTTTCAGCAGAAAATGTACTTCCTGTGAGGAGGGGCTAGCAAGTTAAAATTTATGAACCACATCAAACACAAAGACCTCTAAGGGAAAACTCAGCAGGCAGACACTGCAAACAGGAAGACTTGACCATCAATAATTAGAGATAAGAGATAAAAATCTCAAAGATATAAAATTATTTTATATGATTAAAGACATAAAAGACAAAGTAAAAAGCATGAAAAAAGTATAAGATGCTATAAAAAAGGCAGATTTGAAAGTGTACCAAATTGAACTTCCATAAAACAGAAATGCAGTTATAAAATAAAAAACTTAATGGACAAGTTATATGACAAATAAAACATAGTTGAAAAATTGGTGAACTAGCAGATAAATGTAAAGAAACAACATAAAACACAGCAAGCTCACAGAGATAAAGAAAGAGTGTGAGAGTACGAAGACACGTAAAGCACACTGAGAAGATGCAAAATGTATCTTCTATGAAAATGGAAAGGAGAAAAGATGAAGATTATTGGGGAAGGTGAAACTTAAAGTCATCACAGTTTAAAAAGTCAAACGTATTAATTTCACATCACAAAAATATATACCTTGAATTATATAAAATTAGGATGGTAAAAATTTGGGTGATAAGAATTATTCTGACTGCACTTAGAGAGCTGTAGGCCTCTTTTTCAAGATTTTAAAAACATATATGCAGTTTCATAGCAAAACTGAGAGAAAAGTACAAATATCCCATAGACTCCCTGCTCTCCTCACACAAGAGCAACCTCCCTGACTATTAACACCTCTTTTCCTCCCTTCCTCCCTCCCTCCCTCTTCCCTCTCCTCCCCTCCCACACACAAATTATGTGCCTGTTACAATTAGTGAGCCTACAATGACACATTATCACTCAAAGTCCACAGATTACAACAGGGTTCACTCTTGAACAGTCTATGTGTCTGGACAAGTGGGTAATGATATGTGCCCAGCACTACAGCACCACACAGCGTGTTTCCACTATTAACATGCTTCAGTCTCTTTTTTACTCTTTTCCTCTGCTTTTTAACAAAGAATGTTGAATTTTGTAAGAAACAGCCAAATTGTCTCCACAGCTTTTCTGTGATCTAGATTTTGGTTATTTCAATTTTAAAGCACAGTGTTATTTCTGACACTTTACTTTGCGATTCCTCATAGCATATGATGTGGAACATCTTTTTATATGAGCACATGTCATCTGTCTGTGTATCTTTCGTAAGGTTTGTGTTAGATCTACAGCATATTTTTTATTTGAGTTGTTTGTTTTCCTCTTACTAAGTTTAAGAGAAAACTTAATGTGATGGAGAGCAGTCTGCATCAGGAGAGCCTTCTGTGAATACTGTCTTCTCATCTGGAGCTTGTCTTTCACTATGTTGAAAGTCTTTTTGAAAAGCAGAAACTTTTCATTTCCATGAAGCCCAGTTTACCAGTCACTGCATGGACCATTCCTTTGGTCTCATGCCTCAAAAGCCAATGCCGAACCCTCCTAGATTTTTTTCCTACATTGTGTTCTAG
This sequence comes from Neodon shergylaensis, assembly GCA_025134845.1. Taxonomy (NCBI): domain Eukaryota; kingdom Metazoa; phylum Chordata; class Mammalia; order Rodentia; family Cricetidae; genus Neodon; species Neodon shergylaensis. The sequence goes on along the minus strand of JABTXL010003485.1, from coordinate 1,376,608 downwards.
AATTGCTATAGTTTTGGTCTCTGATCCATTTTGTTTGGTTGGGTTTTTTTTTTTTGCCTTCTTTTTTTTATTTATTTATTAAAGATTTCTGCCTCCCTGCCACCACCTCCCATTTCCCTCCCCCTCCCCCATCAAGTCCCCCTCCCTCATCAGCCCAAAGAGCAATCAGGGTTCTCTGCCCTGTGGGAAGTCCAAGGACCACCCACCTCCATCCAGGTCTAGTAAGGTGAGCATCCAAACTGCCTAGGCTCCCACAAAGCCAGTACGTGCAGTAGAATCAAAAACCCATTGCCATTGTTCTTGAGTTTTCAGTAGTCCTCATTGTCCTCTATGTTCAGCGAATCCGGTTTTATCCCATGCTTTTTCAGACCCGGGCCAGCTGGCCTTGGTGAGTTCCCGATAGAACATCCCCATTGTCTCAGTGTGTGGGTGCACCCCTCGTGGTCCTGAGTGAGTTCCTTGCTCGTGCTCTCTCTCCATCTGCTCCTGATTTGGACCTTGAGATTTCAGTCTGGTGCTCCAATGTGGGACTCTGTCTCTGTCTCCTTTCATCGCCTGATGAAGGTTAATATTCAGGAGGATGCCTATATGTTTTTCTTTGGGTTCACCTTCTTATTTAGCTTCTCTGGTCTGATCCATTTTGTTATTTTGTGTCAACTGTATGTCTGTGTTTAGAGTCAGTTTTTCACAATGCCAAGTTGTTCCAGTATCATTTATCATTTACTCCAAGACCTTTTGTGTTACATTACATGTCCTCTGTCCTCCTGATGAAAACATCATTCAAATGGCTAAGACATGGATCAAAACATACACAAGAATTCTGTTCTCTTTCATCAGAGTGATTGGGTGAGACTTAAGACCATTAAACTTCAATAGTAAAAAGAGCAAATTATTAAATAAGCCTTCAGGTCTGCAAGAGTCATTAGTATCCTATAGTTTATAAGAACAGTATGAAGTTAGTGAGAAAATAATGAGAGACAGCTATAGAGGTCATCTATCGCCATAGTCCCTATCCAGTTTAATCACATTCTACCCATCTTCCTCTTCATGCTTCTGGACAGTCAATAAAACTGACTCTTCGGGTTCACTTCTTTTATACCGAGTAGATAGTGGACATACTTTATTACTCTATAGAAGTGATCTTGTTTGGGAAATAATAATATAGTTCAACTTCTTCATTTTACTTAAAAGAAACCTGAAGTTCAAGAAAAGTGTGTCTTGCCACATTATACAATAAGCCATTAATCCACAAAAACATCAGCAAAGGTATCTAGCCATTTAGACATACTGTTCTGTTAAGGAAAGTCTCATTTGAAATCAACTGGGTACCATGATTATACAGAAAGGAAAAATTCAAATAATCTATCACAACAAAAATATTTTCTCTGTTTCTTTCTTTTTTGGGGTGTATGGTTCTCTGTTTCTATTTGTTTTGGAATTCGGTAATTAGAAGCCCTTGACTATGAGTTCCACAGTGAAAGTTGCTATCCAATTATTCTTGGTAGCCAGCACCTGGTAAAGTATTACATTATTAAAGGACAAGAGAGGAAGAAAATTAAGTAACCGGAAGTAGAGGAGGCAGGGGAGGGGCTCTGTGTTAAAAGGTCTTTGTCAGGTGGGTTTGTGTCAGATCTGTATCTGAACAGGAGCTTTACCTGAGCTTCTTCAAGTTGAGGTGGGGGAGATGGGACTCACAGTGACCCTTCACTGTTCTACTCTGTTCAAGCATTGTTTGACAGATCAGATATTGTGTAGTATGTGACCTGTACTATGTCACCAGCAAGACAAAACTTGTCCTTACACCTATTCAAGGGTCAGCCATATGAAAGAATTTATTTTGCTTTCAAAATACTCATGATTCAAATAATTAGATGCTGTATATATGATAGCAACTGAAACAATCTAAAAAGAATAAATTACACTGGCCAGTCCAAGTCTGCTTTTGCACTGGCATTACCTTTAGAACCTCATCCTTTAGGGATGCGTCCAGGAAAAGCTCGATAATCTCTGGTTCCTTAATGGGCAGGGAGAACAGGTAGAGCTTCTCCAGGGACATGACCTTCATGTCCTTAACTAGGTGACACAGCCTGGAGATGAGGAGCCACTCCTCTTTGGCTTTACCTCGACAAGCCTCATGGCCTCAACCATGGCCATGGCCTTGACAACAACCATGGCCCCTAAAACTGCTGCTGAATCCCCCATGGAAGCAGTTGTGGCCTCATAATCTCCTCCTGGCTTTCCCACTGCATCGGCCATTTGGTGTTTTGAGGAGAAAAGAAAGAAGAGGAAATGAGAAGAAGGAGGAGAAGAAAGAGGAAGAGGAGGAGAAGGAAAAGGAAAAGAAAGAAAGTTAATGTGATATTAAATGGACTCACAACAAATCTCCACTATGTAAGTGGTGAGAAATAATGGGGGGAGGGGCAAAATATGTATCTGTACATACACCACAGGCTGGCATGCCAAAGACGATCTTTGTGAACCTGAAAGTTTATGCTGTCTTTGACTTGTGAGATTTCAAAACATACTTGCCGTATTTAGGGATCTTGGCACATTTGCCCTGAGTTGACATGGGCTCTGACTGTCATATTGCTCCACATGGAGTCTCCTCTCCTAGTTAAACTAGGGTCTCCACAGTTCCCTTTGTGGACTGTATCCAACAGCAGCCCATGCCTCTTGTCATCTCCCTAATTCTTTCACCAACCTTTCTTTAGCCTGGGAAGGGCATCTCCCAACTCCACTGGGGAGGAATTGGAGAGAAGAGATGTGGCCCAAGGCTCCTCTTCCGTAAGTTTTCCGATTTTACCCCTGGTAAAAGTGATGTTGCAATCTCTTTTGCTGATGGTACTCTAAGGCAGATTTTCAAACTCAGCACTGCTGATGTATTAGGCCTGACAATTCTTTGTTCTCAATGGCTGCCTTGTGCTTTGTGTTGGAGGGTGAAGAAGCATTTCTGGCCTTGCCTGCTAGATGGTAGCAGCATCTACTGTCCACAGAATTCTCTAGGCCAGTAGGTTCTCAGCCTGTGGGTCTCAACTCCTTGGACAAACCTCTATCTCCAAAAATATTTACATTACAATTCATAACAGTAACAAATTTATATTTATGAAGTAACAACAAAAATAATTTTATGGTTGGGGGTCAGCACAGCATGAGGAACTGTATTAAAGGGTCGCAGCATTAGGAAGGTAGAGAACCACTGCCCTAGGTACTGCAAGATGTTCCCTGGGGAGCAAATGGTCAGCTAAGAAACCTTGCCTGTGAGGGCTCCTCAGTTCTTCCTAGATTTTTGGAAATAGAGATCAAGTCTTTAGCCGTATGTGGGTTCATATAAAATCCCATCTTGTAAGCAGGACACTGTCAAAGCAATTACAAACTCAGCAGTTGTGCACTAGCACTAGATTAGAGTCAGACTCTTCCAACAATCAGTTATGGGCCAAGGGGATGGACTCACTGGGACCTACCATACACTGCTGATCTGCTGGCAACTGACAGATTATAGGAGAGGGGGGGAACAATATCCAAGTGAGTAACCATTGGCACCAGGCTCTGATGGTCAGTTCAAAACTCAGGTTGACATAATCAGTCCTGATTAAACTCTGTGGGACACTAAATAAAAACAAAACTAGCAAACAGGAAAAGAAGTTTACTGCAGGGTGTTGGTTGGGATAAGAAAAAAATAAGAAAGGGTAGGAGAGAACAGGACCAGAATATATATATATATATATATATGAAGTTGAAAGAACAAAATTTACTGATTAAAAAGAAAAATGAACTAGAGTAAATTTTAGTTAAAATTTCCAGTGATGATAAAGAAATACAGGCAAGAAAAAAGTAGTCCACAGAAGAACAAAAACAAAGTCTTAAAATTACTGACTCATACTCAATAATCATGTCATATCTCACCTTTTATTTCTCTGAGCATTGTTTTATATTTTTCAATCAGAAAACTTCACCCCTAATATTTTAAGCATTTTCTAAGAACAAAGACTTTGTTCTATACAACCCCTATACCAATTACACCCAGAGAAATACTAACAATTTTTAAAGTCTAACAAATAGTTCTATCCAGATCTCCCCACTGAAACCTTATTCTTTGTATGGACATGTCTTTCCTTGGTGCAGGATCCTTGATTGCATATAGTTTCTCTCTAAGAAAAAGTATTTTGCCTTTGCTTTTTTTATGACAATGAATTTTTTTTCTGTTTTGATACAAGGTATGTATGTAGCCCAAGATGACCTCAAACTCATAAACCTCCTGTCTCAGCCTTTTAAGTGCCAAAACTACAGATGTGTGCCACTACTACTTAACATTGACAGATTTTAATATTCCAAGTCAGCTGTTTAATGGGATACTCCAAATTATAACTGAATATCTTCTGTATTTTCTATGAGACTGAGAACAATTTAAGGGCAAAAGCTATAATTTCCTAGCCTTTATATTTGCAGAAAATAAGGAATTCACATGTTGCAATTATTCAGTTAATGCTAGAATTTTTGTTCTGTTTTTTGAGACAGTCTCTCATTGCTTCTTCAGTGTTCGATTGGTATAAGCTTGTTGTAAAAAAATTACACAGATAAAGGTATGTGCTCCTTATGTCACAGTGACACTGAACCCAAGGAATCATCATCAGCAATTTTACATTTGATCTTCTTATTTGTTCTCTGTAAGCAATGCTATCTATATGGTAATACTTTGAAATCATAAAAACATTTTCTGCAGTAATATTTCCATTTTGACTTAATTTTAGTTTTGTAGGCTCAAGGCAGAAATCTTTCCTCTTTTATGCTCACCGCTGTATCCACCCCACTAAGAAAAGTGTTTGGCACACAGCAGACTTTCTGTGCACGTGTACTGAATAAATTACCAGTATGAGACTAAACAATTTAAGGGCAAAGGCTATCATTTCTCAGTCTTTAACTCTGCAGAAAATCAGGACTTCACATGTGTAGAGTAAAAGGGCCAGTCAAAGAAACACCCTGACTTGAAACAAAAACTAGTGAAAGAAACATACTTTGGCCCTAAAACCAGAGTCAAGGAGACACACTGCCCCTGAACTGAGGTCTTCTGCCTCAGCATGAAAACCAACCATTCCTTGAGCAGACGAACAAGTCAATCATTGTTAACAAAATCCAGTCAATCTCTAAACTTGTCCAAACTCTGGGATTGAAATCCGACCAATTCCCACCCAGAAAATCTTCACCCTGGAAAAACTCCGTCCCTAAGAAGCCCTATATAAGCCTGTACTGACCAGTTGGGAGCTGCCTACTTCCACTGAGGCAGAGGCAGCCACTGTCCTCAATTTCTCCCTCCCATACATCTCTTGAATGAGTTTTGGTTGAAGACCTTCTTTCCCCAGATTGGAGTGGGGCAGAGAAGTAACAACTTTTCAACTTTTGCCAGAACAGAAGAAAACTGCTACATTCTGCTGCAGGAGGGCATCCCCCTTAGCAGAGTGAAGCAGAGTAATAACTTTCATCAGAGCACAGACAACAGGCATTTCTGAGGGGAAACTCCCCTAGCAGAGGCAAGGAAAGCTGGGCTGTAACAGCTCCCTTGGACAACTACATTCCTGTGGGGAAACCATCCCCCACCAGAACAAACATCCAGGATATCTTTCTCTTCAGAGTTGTGGGTGTGGCCTGGCTTCTGACAGCCAGGATACCTTTCTCTTCAGAGTTGTAGGTATGGCCTGGCTTCCGACTACTTTTCCTTTTAGAGTTGTAATACTTGTACCATGCTGCAAATATTCAGTTAAGGCCAGAATTTTGGGGTTTTGTTTGTTTGTTTGTTTTTTGAAAGAGGGTCTCTCCCTTATGTAGCCACAGCTATCCTAAAACTCACTATGTAGGCTGGCTTTTAACTCAGAGATCTGCCTTTCTCTGTCTCCCAAGTGCTAGAGTACTTATTAACTTTTAAGGGCCACAGATAAATTGTAACATATAAGCCTTACTTGTTTTCCTCATACATGTAATGTTAAAAACTACAGCTATTTACCTGTGGTGGTTTGAATAAGAATAGGCCTTGCAGACTCAAATGCTTAGTCACTAGGGGTGGCACTATTTGAGAAGGATTAAGAGGTGTGGCCTTGTTAGAGTAGTTGTGGCTTTGTTAGAGGAAGTGTGTCACTGGGAGTAGGCTTTTCAAAAGCCCAAGCCAGATCCAGTCTCACTCTGCCTTTGTATCAGGATGCAGAACTCCCAGTTCCTTCTCTAACACCATGTCTGCTTGTGTGTTACCATGCTCTCCACCATGATAATAATGGACTAACTTCTTTTTTTTTTAAATATTTATTTATTATGTATGCAATATTCTGTCTGTGTATATGCCTGCAGGCCAGAAGAGGGCACCAGACCCCTTTACAGATGGTTGTGAGCCACCATGTGGTTGCTGGGAATTGAACTCAGGACCTTTGGAAGCGCAGGCAATGCTCTTAACCTCTGAGCCATCTTAAGCAAATCTCCAATTAAATGATTTCATTTATAAGAGCTGCCTTGATCATGGTGTCTCTTCACAGCAATAAAACAATAAGTCACCTATATTGCAGTAACAAACAATGAAGGCTACTTTAATATACATATACTATATGTATATGTGTATTTTACTTAATATCTGTATATACTATTTAATATACTATAATATTTATCAAACAAAAACTGAAATTTCAAATTATGGTACACAAGCAAAAGTATTATATAAATTATAATGTAATAAAAACTATTACTAGTTTTGTTAGTCATGCTGCATGGTGTTTCATTGACGCATGCTAATAGAAAATTGATTTTTAAACTGTAAGTTACTTTACCTGCAGTGTTTTTAATGTTTGTTTCAATCCTTCAATTTCTTTTTCTTTGATTTCTTTAGCAAGTTTGTATTTTCCCTTTAAGGAAAAAAAAAGGTCACACTCCAATATTTTATTTTTAGCATAAATATAAATGGAGAAAATAGAACTCAAGAACCAAAACCTGTATTTTAAACCTAATATTTTACAGACTTTAAACAAACATCTACATGACAAAGTATACTTATAACAGCCTTTAAACATCAAACACTGCTATAACCTTTATATAATTATCATAAAATAAAATGTTTTACCTATAACTCAATTTATAGGAACACTTTTAAGCAAACTTATAGACACTATATAATTATTAAATTCTTACATAGAACATACAATCATCTCTCAGAATTTACAAGGAACTGAGTCTAAGAGTCCCTCTATAAATACCAAAATCTAAGGATGCTCATAGTGTTTGCATATAACCTACACACATTCTCTTATATACTTCAAATTATCACCAGATTAGTTATAATACTTAAAACAATATAAATTATATATAAATAGTTGTTGTAAGACACTGGTTATGAAATTATGTTGTGAATAAAATCTATGTATCCAGCACAGAAGCAATTTTTCTTAACTAGGATTTTTAATTAGTGTCATTAAACCATGCATACAAAACTGTGGATGCAGAGGGGCAAATATATTCTAATTAATAAGACATAGGTGCATCTATATTACGAGTATAAAGATAAGGGAGAATTTTCCTTAAAAGTCTCTTGCTTAAGAGTATGTGTATAAATTAATATTGTAAATTCTATGTCCATTGGCATACTTAACATAATCCATGTTAATTGTTAGCATTAGAAAATATTTAGTGTGAGGTAAGTTTCTTGATTTGTTAGAAATCATGTCTCTTCTCTAAATTAGCTGGCAACCAGATACAAATCATCTCAAGAGTTTATACTGAAAGCAGTTGCTCACGCTGGAAAGGCACTAGAGCAGTGGTTCTCAGCCTTACTAATTCTGTGACCCTTTAGTACAGATCCTCATGTTGTGGTGACCCCCAACCATAAAATTGTTTTCATTGCTACTTCATTACTGTAATTTTGCTACTGTTGTAAATCAGTGTAAACATCTGATATGCAGGATATCTGATATGTGACCCCCCCAAAGAGGCCATGACCCACATGTTGAGAACCACTGCACTAGAGCATGGGATGACCGCAGAAGGAAGCACTCCGGCAGAAGGAAGCACAATTCCTTTGGGAGCTGAAGAAGCCTGAATTCTAGTCCCAGTTTTACCATGTAAAGTCATCCCATCTGTTGAGCCTCAATATTCTCAATCAGAAAATCATAAAGTCAAGCAACATGATGACCTGCTTATAAGATTTTAATCAACCAACATTCTCCATTATTTCATTACTGACACCCATTTCTATTATTGTGAATAATGATGCAAAATTCATTTAACTATATCTTAAAATGAATAGCTACCTTTTCTTCTTCCAAGGCATACATCTTCATTTGCAGCTGGTAAGTTTTAAAATTAAAATACAGGTAAGTAAACTAGTGATTTCTGCTTATCAGGAAGGATATGAAAGCATTTTATACTTCTACATTGAATTTATACAATTTGAACATATTCTCACATTCAGAAAACATAAATAAAGAGAAGGAAAGGCAATCACTAAAGCACATAAATAACTAAATCACATTTAAATATCAATAATTCCCTTGAAGTTTGGTTTAACTCTCCAAAAATCTTAAATGTCTGAATATTTACTATCTACTTTTAAGCAATATTATGTATCATTTTCTAAAGGTGTAAGTATATGAAATCACAGCATTTATATTTGCATGAGCAATACTTACATTCTGAGTTTGATTAAATACTTATGATAAATGAAATTAAAATGACTTTTTTATAATTTATTTATTTTTATTTTATTTGCATTGGTGTTTTGCCTGCATGTATGTCTATCTGAGGGTGTCAGATCTTAGAGTTACCAACAGCTGTTGACTGCCATGTGGGTGGTAGGAATTGAACCTGGGTCCTCTGGAAGAGCAGTCAGAACTCTTAACCACAGAGCCATCTCTCCAGCCCCCTAAAATGACTTTTATTACTTTAAAAATGTCACTCTAAAATAGCAAGATGAAAGTGAATATGCCAAAGGAAAAAATAAAATATCCTAAGCAGCATTAAGGACTTTAACAAAATTGTCAATACTTTTTCTTTGAGACATCTCTAGCTCTCCCACACTCTTCATTTGCATTCAATAGTTCTTTACTTAAAAATAAGCACGGGCTGAGAATGCAGCACGGTGATAAGAACTTTCCAACCATGTGAAAGCCCTGTGTTTGAGCTCTAGTACTATAAAATAAACAAATGTGAGAATCTGAAGATGTCTCCTGACGGTACCAGGACCTTCCAATGTGCTTGGTGTCTTGTGACAGCAAAGACTCAGACTTTGCAGTCCAGAACACTGTGTTACACTTCTGCTTCCTAACCCTTCAGCTAAACTCTTACAGCATTGGTTAGAATTATTTAAAATTAAGAAAAAGTTTGCTTTATTTAACACAATTCATCCCAAGATATAAATTATCACTAACCTCAACCAACTATGATGTTAGGTACACAGGTTTATTTCTTTGTGTTTCTTTTTCTCCACACATAGTTGTATGAAAATAAAGACAAAAGAGAGGGAAGAAAGAATGAGAATAGTGGGATATAAAGACAGCATTCTAGAAGGTATTGTATTTTCTGAGTGTATTTTCCTAAACTAACATTTGCTTTTGTTGTCGCTGTTTTACAGGAAGCATTATTTTTTGCTAAGTAAAATTAATGCCAATGAAAATCTAAGCTAACATTTTCTAGTAAGCAGAGATGAATCTGAGAAAGTCAAAGATGATAAAATTAAATTAATGAAGGTATAGCTTTCATTACTTTAAAATGTTTTAGTTTTATTTTCTTTATTTTTCAATTACTGGTAGCTGTTATTCATGGAGATTTCAGCAGAGAGCAAAAAGGATCACCTCTTCTCTCCCTCCTTCATATCCTCTTTCTTTTGGGGGTATTGTTGTTGCTGCTATTCGCTTTTTGTTTTGTTGTGTTGAGACAGTCTCTCTATGTATCCAGCTGGCCTGGAACTCAAAATACAGATGAGGCTGACCTTGAACTCACTGAAATCAATCTGAACTCAAAGAAATCCATCTGCTTCTGCTTCCTAAGTGCTAGGATTAAAAGCATGTGCCACCATGCCTGTTTTCACATCTTCCTCTTAATATTTTTAATTACTGGTGAATTGACCCAAGCACCATGCATGATTCAATAGATCAACTTCTGTAAAGGAGCAGTATGGGAAAGGGATGGCAATAGCATACTTTTACAAAAGAAAGAGGATGAATGAGCACATATCAAAATTATTAAGGATAGATACATCTATATCACCAAGAAAACATTTTTCCAAATTTCTCTACACTAACATGAGTTATAAGTAAAAAATTTATTTCTTGTTTTCCATAATGTTCTTTTGTTTTCTGTGTGTGCAGAGAATAGTTTATCATAATATTCACTGCAAAGAGAAAAAATACACAATTTTCAATTGTAGTTAGTCCATCATGAAAATTACCTGATTTTTAAAAACTTCCATTGCTTCCTTATGTTGATTTATTAACGCCTCCTTTTGATTCTGAAGAGTCTCCTGTTTTTAAGATTATGAGAAAAGGAAAAAAAAAACATTATGAGAAGTTAAAACAAAGTTTGGTAAGTTTTCTAACTTTAAAACTCAGTTAGGTTTACAGTTAAAATAAGTTAAGCACAGGCAGCTGGGGAGATGGCTCAGAGGTTAAGAACACTTGCTGTTCTTACAGAAGACCCAGGCTCAGCATCCACATGGTAGCTCAAATCATTGGTAACTCGAGTTCACAGGGAATTGGATACCCTCTTCTGACTTATGTGGGCACCAGACATGCCCATGATATACATATGCATACAGAAAGACAAAACATCATATAAAAATAATCAAAATGAGAATATTTTAAAGCACATTTATTTCTATTTATTCCCTTGAAATATGACTTTAATCAATTTCATTACCTTTTGGTGATAAAATTATACATAAATTTTGGTTTCATTTGCTTATTCATAATAAAAGCACATTGCTTTTTAAATTTTTGTACTCTACCTACATCAAGACCCAGCAATACCACTTTTGCGTATATACCCAAAGGATGCTCAACTATGTTTATAGCAGCATTATTTGTCATAGCCAGAACCTGGAAACAACCTAAATACCCCTTGACAGACAAATGGATAAGGAAAATGTGGTACATTTACATAATGGAGTACTACACAGCAGAAAAAATAATGACATCTTGACATTTGTGAGCAAATGGATGGATCCAGAAAACATCATACTGTGTGAGGTAACTTAGACCCAGAAAGGCAAATATCATATGTACTCACTCATAAGTGGCTTTTAGACATAAAGCAAAGGAAGACCAACCTACAATTCACAATCCCAGAGAACCTAGACAACAAAGAGGACCCTAAGAGAGACATACATGGATCTGATCTATATGGGAAGTAGAAAAAAGACAAGATCTCCTGAGTAAATTAGGAGCATGGGGATCATGGGAGAGGGCAGAAGGGGAGGAAATAGGATAGGGAGGGAGCAGAGAAAAATATATAAAACAATTTTTAAAAAATTTAGACTCTAGAAACAGCTGGCTTCAAACTTTCTTCAATGCCAAGCCAGATGTGATGAAGTGCACCTGTTGTCATAGCATATAGAAGGTGAAGATTAGGAATTCAAGGCCCACCATGGTTCCAGAGACTGTTAGCCTAAGCTGTCAAGAAAGAACAAAAAGAAGGAAAAAAGAAAGGTAGGAAGGAGGGAGGGAAAGAGGGAAGGAGGAAAGAAATGGAAAAAATTCTAACTAAATTGATTAAAATTAACAGCCCTAGTATACAAGAAGAATTGTAGTCTTGGGGTTGGAATTCCCAGAGAAGCCAATTTATTATCTAAGTATATATGGTCAATGACCTTTCCTTTTTTTTTTTTTTTTTGAGTCAGGGTTTCTCTTTAGCTTTGGAGCCTGTCCTGGAACTAGCTCTTGTAGTCCAGGTTAGCCTCAAACTCACAGAGATCTGCCTGCCTCTGCCTCCTGAGTGCTGGGATTAGAGGCGTGTGCCACCACTGCCCAGCCAACATTTATTTCTTTAAGTTGGCCAAACTACTTTTTGTAAAACCAAAGTACAGCAAAGAATTTCACTTTTTTCTCTTATCTTTGTTTATGTGTGTTGTGAGTTCAAGCCTGCATGTGTTCTGTGGGATAATGCTCTTATACACTTTATAGATCATACAAACTCATACTGGTTTAATAAAACACTGATTGACCAGTAGCCAGGCAGAAACTATAGGTGAAGCAACCAGACTAGGGGAATTCTGGGAAGAGGAAAGGCAGAGATGCAGTCACAGCCAGATGCAGAGGAAGCAAGATGAGAATGCCTTACTGAGAAAAGGTACCAAGCCATGTGGCTGAACATAGACAAGAATTATGGGTTAATTTAAGTTGTAAGAGCTAGTTAGTGATAAGCCTGAGCTAATAGGTCAAACAGATTATCGTTAATATAATCTTCTGTATGTTTCTTTGGAGCTGAATAGCTGAGGGGCTGAGTGGGACAGAAACTTCTGTCTACACATGTGCCACAAAGGCAAGTGTGGAGGTCAAAAACAACTCAAGTGTTGGTCCACCTTATTTGAAACTGGGTTTCTTACTCACTGCTTTGTACTTCAGGCTAACTGGCAATCAAGTTTCTAGGGACTGACCAGTTTCCACCTCCCCATTTCACTGTAGGAACACTGGAATTTACACTATCTTACCTGGCTTTTAAATGGGTTCTGAAAATCCAAACTCAGGTCCTCATGTTTGTATAGCACTTTACCCAGGAGGCCATTTTCCTAGTCCCCAGGCACTTTTTTATTGCATTTATATGATCCCATTTCTCACCTCCCCCCTATTTCAGGTGAACATTATATGTCTGATTCTTTAGGTTCAATATTTAATTTGAAGTGTTTTCTATTCTATTTATTTCAAAGTTAAGGGGCTACAGAGATGGTTCAATGGTTAAGAACACTGCTGCTTTTCTGGAGTTCAGAGCCTAAAAGCACTAAATTTGGTTTGTTGTTATTTTTTCCTAAATACTTTGTTTTGATACAAATCTTGTCCCTTTTTCTATTTTTTTCTTCATCCCCTTTTGATCACTTCTGTACTTTACAAATCCAATTTATATGCCAACCTAAGTCACCCAGATGGACCAGAGCCTCTTTAAGATAATACAACTCACTGTGGAGTTAAGCAAGACCACAAACACTCTCACACACCCATGCTAGAACCAGGGTTCCTCCTTCTCAACTATGAGGAAAACACAGTCCTAACCAGCCTGGTGAACTGGACATCACACCCCATTTCCCTTATGCCTTGCTCCCTTGATTTCATCTTTACCTTACTTTCCAATTCTTCATTGTTAAATTTTTTTCATGGGTCCCAAAATTTTAAATGCCATAGGGAGATATTTAACACAGATACAATTTGTACTCTCTTTTCCTTACACCTCACCACAACCCATCTGTAAGAAATGGTAAGTCAGAACCTCCTTCTCATCGGCATATCAGCAGCTGGCATGTGATCTCTCACCAGTGGGCCAATTCGTGTGAGAATCTCGTGCAGTTGCCACATGGTTCTGATTTCAAGACAGCAACAGCCATGTCATGCCTGGAGGACAGTTTTCCACAACACACACAGGATATTTATTCTATTTTTACATATTATTCATTTTTATATTCATACATAAATACACATTGGCAATTATTTTTATATATATTATTTATATATGTGTATTTCAGGATTTAGATGTAATATAGTTTTAAATGAAAAATGATCAGCCAAGTGTGGTAGTATGTACACCCAGCACTCAGAAAGCAGAAGCAGGTAACTCTGTGAGTAGCACTATTAGGAGCTATGGCTTTGTTGCAATCGGTTTGGCCTTGTTGCAGGAAGTGTGTCACTGTGGGGTTAGGCTTTGAGGTCTCATATATACTAAAGCCATGCCCAGTATCCCAGACCACATCCTATTGCCTGCAGGATCAAGATGTAGTTCCTTCTCCAGCACCATGTCTGCCTGCATGCTGCCATGTCCACTATAACGATAATGAACTAAACCTCTGGAAACGTAAGCCACCCCAATTAAATGTTTTCCTTTATAAGAGCTGCCATGGTCATGATAGCTCTTCATAATGACAAAAACCCTAACTAAGACAGGCACTCTCCCTAAATTAAATCTAGGTTTAATCTTATTTGTTTATAGCTAAGTTTTCTAATGGAAAGAGGAGAAATATCAGACATGGTAAAACAGTCTCCACTGACCTCTATATTATGATTCCTTAACAGAGGTAAATCAACCAAGATGACAGAACTTATCTTACTCAGCAAAGCTTGCCAATTATCATGAGAGAAGTGAGTTAACATTATCACCAGGTGTGCGTCTGTAGACAGCCATGATTTCAGAATACTATAGAAATAAGGAGGTTTTAGATTTAGAACTTCAGCAGGAATCGAAGTTGTAAAGTCAACCATTCCAGTGTTCTAATGCTTCCAGAGGGCATATATGCACTAAAAAGGATAACCGAAAGCGAAAGCAAATGCCCTAGCTAATCTTCACTGATACGTGATCCTGGGCTCCGTAATACCCCAAAGCCAAATCTTTTCAGAGATTTTTAATGGCTATTTGTAATGCTCACAACTGGCTCCATGCTATAAAGAAAATGTGGTTGTAAGTTACACAAGAAATCTCTTTCAGGACACTTTAAGGACAAACACTTGGTGGCACCAGAGGACCTTAATGGAATTTCTTAAAAACCTTTACATAAAACTACCCATCAGAATAAGGACTGATTGGAAACAAACTCAATTATAGCAATTTACTAAGATTGCTGAGGCTGTCCCTGCTACTTCCTGTGTCAGCAGATCCCTCCTAGTTAAACTGTCATTTTTGTATATCCTAACCTCAGCTCCTGTAAATGGACTTTCTAAAATTAACCCTATGATGGATTCTGACTGTGTTCTCATCATTGCCTACTTCTTCCCAGGATGGACTAAAATAAAATGTCTTGCTATGGAGGTACCGTTGTGAAAGTAAAAAGAATTTCTTGATGTTGTGTTTCTAAACAGGCTCTCTAGTGACAGAGCACTCAGAAATCCTTGTAAACCCTTGCCCCTAATTCAGAAACTCACTGTTTCCATCATCTGCAGTCTTAAGGGAAAACAGAGCATGTCAGTGCTACTTCTGCTCTCCTGCTGCCTCCAGCTTCTCAGACTGTGAGGTTCACATGCTCTATGGTCGTTGACTTTCACCACACAAACTCTTGTTAGACATTACCCTATAAAACTGGCTATTTTCCCCCCGATTTGAGGTATTTCCTTACTTCAGTCAAACCTAGTAAAGTACTAGGTTTCAAAATCATATCAATACTGAATGCTAGTACATTTCTTCTACATGACTTAAAACTCAAAGATGTCTTCTGAAAATGACTCCAAAGAAATGAAATACTTGAAAATCATGTTTAAAAAAATTGTATCAGTTACTTTGACTTTCAGCACAATATCTAAATTCCAGGGCATAGATCTTGGGATCTCCTAAATGAACAGATATTAGGTTTCATTTTCCAATACCTATAGTTCTATACTACCAAGAGATTTAAGACTAGAAAATGATAAGAAAACTGTAGAAACAGACTGTCTTAGGAAAACAAAACAAAACAGCTCCCAATCAAAGGAAATGTGTCAGTAAGGCAAATACATAATACAGACGGCCTTTATTCCTGCGCCTACAGGGTTAGATCTACATCAGGAGTCAAGAAACTAGAATCTGCCTGGGATAGTGGCACACGCCTTTAATCCCAGCACTCAGAGAGCAGAGGCAGAAGGTGAATCTGTGAGTTCCAGGCCAGCCTGGTCTATAAAGTGAGACCTCCTAAAAAAATAAAATAAAAAGAAGAAACTAGGATCTGCAGGTCAGATTTGACCAACTACTTGTCCTACAGGACCTGTAAGTAAAGAATTGTTTTTACGTTTTTAAATAGTTGCAAAGAAAACCCCCCAAAAAGAAGAACATAGTTACTCATCTAAGGGCTGGCTGCCCATGGCTGTTAGATAGTTGTGATGGAAGACTATCTGATCTACAAAGTCTGAATATTTACCATATGGCTCTATAAATAAAAAGCAAGTGGTCTCCTAATCTAGGTCATCAGAGTCACCAACTGCAGTGCTTTATGAGGGTTTTAATTCCTTATACATGCCTAAATATTTTATCTCCTCTTTGTTGGCAGTCCAGAACCTTAAATGAGTAAATGCATACTATTTCTTAAGTGATATCTCCAATTGTTAGCCTCAATATTGCTTTCTGAATTCTCGGCCACCTGTGAGATGAGTCCAATAATGGACTGAAGTTGTGACTTAGAGACAGTTTCTGTTCTCTTGGTTTAAATTGGTGCTCTTAGCTATTAATTTAGGATAATTGATAATAATCATTTTTCCTTGCATTTTTCCATGTTGGCATGTTCAAATATGGGACTGTTTTATTAACTATTGTCCTATCTAGTGGACCAATAATAAAAAAGACAGGAAATATATAATATATATTATAAACAGTCATTGCCAGGATCAATCATACAAGCTACCATGACTTGATAAAACACTGTAGATTTGATTTATTACATTCTAAATAAAAATGGTCTCCTCTCCAGATCAGGTTGAAGAAAGGAAGAAGGACTGAGAACTGAAAGAAGAACATTCAGAACTAAGAGGTCTGAGAACACCAGCATCAACATTATTTTGTTTATGGAAGAAAACTGTGCCTAGTATTTTCTGTTTTGGACCAATGCAGAAACTTTAAAGTACTTGTTTACTTGGGTAAAATACCTAGTTTATAAAAAAAAAATGCTTCAGGGGCTGGAGAGATGGCTCAGCGGTTAAGAGCATTGCCTGCTCTTCCAAAGGTATTGAGTTCAATTCCCAGCAACCACATGGTGGCTCGCAACCATCTGAAATGAGGTCTGGCGCCCTCTTCTGGCCTGGAGACATACACGCAGACAGAATATTGTATACATAATAAATAAATAAATATTAAAAAAAAAATGCTTCATTCTCAAAAGTAGCTTCAAGATCCTCATGCTGTTACCTTGATCTATCTTAAAACATTACATCACAATTTTTCAATTCCAATCAACCCTCAACTTAAAATTATCCACATAAAGGCATTTGAGCCTAAAGCCAGAAACCCTCTCTATATTCTCATCCTGATGTGCCTCTTTTGAAACCTTGAGATTACAAATGTTCAAACTACAATGAGTTGGAATACGGCTATTTTTAACAGGTTGTTTGATGACATTCTGATTAACACAGCACAATTAATTTCACACTGCTAACAGTGTGGACAGTTTATTTATGTAAGTCTATAAAGTACTATAGGAATCTGGCTCTATTTTTTCTTCCACTGAAACCCAGCTTCAATACTATTTATTAAATAATCTATTCTTCCTTGTTAACTTGAAAGCTAATTCTATCATTAATTAAATTACCATTTGTATTTGGCTCTATTTCTGGGTTGTATTATGATATGTGTGCTGAATATATATTCATATATACAACAAAACTATTTTAACATTTTAAATGTGTGTGTGTGTGTGTGTGCGCGCGCGCATGCGTGTATGCATGTGTGTATATGCACACGTGTGTGAAGGTCACAGGCTGGGGAGTGGGAAGATTGAACTCAAGCATCAGGCTTGCCAGTAAGCGCAATCAAAATACCACTACATCATTCTCCTTTTTTTCTCTAATACTTTCCAGCTATTCCTCTATGTTTATACAAGCCTTGGAATCAGCCTAAGTGCTCTCAAACATGCTCTTGGTATTTTTAAAAAGAATTACATTAACTTTTTTAATTTTCTGAATTACTTTTAATTTTTTTTATGTGTCTGAGTTTTTTGCCTGCGTGTATATCTGTGCACTACTTGCATGCCTAGTACCTGTGGAGGCCATAAGAGGGCACTGGATCTTTTGTTTGTTACTGGAGTTACAAACAGTTGTCAGCTACCATGTGGTTACTGGGAATTGAACCTGAGTCTTCTAGAAGAGCAGTCAGTACTCATAACTGCTGAGCCACCTTTCCAGATCCTCCTGTTCTGAATTTAATACTGTTGATTCTTCCTAACTAAAAGATATAGCCAGGTGCAGCTGAAAATACCTGTAATCTCAGCTATTTAGAAAGCTGAGGTAAAAAGATCACTTGAGCACAGATGTTCAAGATCAGACTGGATACAGCAAGACTCAGTCTCAAGCAAACTCAGAAGCCAAGCACAACTTACATTTAAAAATTTACTCATAGTTCAATTTGCACTTAGTATTCACCTGTTTTCTCTCTCCATGGACAGGACTGTAGATCTGTCCCTGCCCTAGTTACTCCCATATTTTGTATCACCATGTAGGCTAGTCTTACCTTCAAATGCCCCCTAATTTCTAGTCAGATTTAAACTCTGTCATTTGTATTGTTACTCTGAGATATTGCCCCTAAGAAGAGGCAACATTGCCGGGCGGTGGTGGCGCACGCCTTTAATCCCAGCACTCGGGAGGCAGAGGCAGGCGGATCTCTGTGAGTTCGAGACCAGCCTGGCCTACAGAGCTAGTTCCAGGACAGGCTCCAAGGCCACAGAGAAACCCTGTCTCGAAAAAAAAAAAAAAAACCAAAAAAAAAAAAAAAAGAAGAGGCAACATCAACTTAATCTTTGCTCTTTAGGTATTAATTTTATTTTGGTGGAAAGGTGTAAGAACTGTTACCATGGATGTTTTAATGCAGGTAAGATTACAGCTAAAATCATAGCTCATACGTTTTCTATTTGGGTACATGAGATACCACCCTGCGAAAACATGCCCTAACCCTGAGCTTTCAGCACCTTCAGAAACACTCATTCCCTATAATATTTATTAGATGCAAACAGAAGTTTTCAGCAGAATTGTCTTCGGTGTTATATTAAAAATTCTGAAGCCACAAATATCATTGATTTTGGTGGGAACTGTCATGAGCCTATATTTCAAGCTACACTACCTCTAAATATATGTGAGAAATTTTAAAATGTTGTAGTAATGTTAGAGCATAAGATTTATTTTATGTGCATAAATGTTTTTGCCTACATGTATGTATATATACTATGTCCATGTCTGGAACCTGAAAAAAAAACAAGAAAAGGTATCAGACGCCCTGGGACTGGAGCTGTGGGTGATTATGAGCTCTATCTGGGTACTGGGAAAAGAACACAGGTCCTCTGCGAGAGAAGCAGGTGGTCTTGATCACTGAGTCATCTCTCCAGCCCCCGGAATGTATTTGAAATAGATGCTGAAGATGATAATCTGAGAAAAGAATACTTACCTTTTGCCATTTCAGTTCCTGTATCTCCATAATAATTTTAGCAATCTGCTTTTCATATTGAGTCTCTGCTTCCTAAATTGAAAAGAAAAAAGAATGCTATGAAAATGAAAACTTCACAGATTTAGTTCCAGCTCTTTCTAGTGAGACAGAAATGACACATCTTCACATTCACAGGCGGAAACCTGGAATTCTTCAAATTAAATTTATAAATCCAGTAGAAAACTGTGGTTCCATATCAATTAAGTAATCTAAAATCTGGATAGAGGTTAGGCATGGTGGCATACACCTTAATCCCGGGACTTGGGAGGCAGAAGCAGCACAGGTGCATCTCTTAGAACCTGATGGTCTTAGTTCAAACCCTAGAATCCATGTAAAGGTAGAAGGAAAAACCCTACTCTACAAAGGCTTTCTCTGACCAGCACACAAATGTTGTAGCATGAGCGCGCACACACACACACACACACATCATAATCATCATCATAAATAGAATTTTATTTAAAGAAAAAACAGTCTTAATAAAAAGGAAATCTTTCCCAGAAGCTTCCCAACATGCACACCCCATTATCTCATTGCCATAATGGGGTTACATGTACTCTCTAAATAAAGTCACTGGCAGAGAAGAGTACTTCATGAATAACTACCAATGAGGACTTCTCTGACTCACACCAGTAAGAAGTAAACCCTAAGACACAATCATGGCTTTTCTAAACTTGAAAGAAGGAAGAAAGTACATGCCAACAAATACCAACATTATACGCTACACAAAAAGTGAAGGTGATATTATAATATCTTGTAATAATATGATCTATGGGGGCTGGAGAGATGGCTCAGAGGTTAAGAGCACTGACTGCTCTTCCAGAGGTCCTGAGTTCAATTCCCAGCAACCACATGGTGGCTTACAGCCATCTATAATGAGACCTGGCGCCCCTTCTGGCTTGCAGGCACACGTGGAAGGAATGCTGTACACATAATATAATAAATAAATAAATATTAAAAAAAAACAAAAAAATAATAATATGATCTATAATTAAAATTGAATGGCCAGAGAGAGTAGTACATGTCTGTAAACTCACCTACTCTAGAGGGAAACAGACAGATTTCAAGTTCAAGACCAGGTTGAGTAACATTGGGAGACTTACCTAAAAATAAATAAATACATATATGTGCATCATACACAATATGCATACGTTTATTCCTAAAAAACGTTGTGTTAAAATGTAGAAGAGGACTGGAGAGGTAGCTCAGCAGTTAAGAGCACATATTGCTCAGGAGAGACCTGGGTTCGGTTCCTAGCACCTACATGGTAGCTTACAACTAATTTCAATTCCAGGGAATCAGCCATTCTCTTCAGAACTTCAAGAGCACAAGAGAAAACATTGAAATGTATAAAATAAATAAATCTTTTAAAAGATTTTTTAATGTAGAAGATACAGCTTTCACTATGTCAGTGTGGTTACACTATTTTAAGTAGGCAGATTGTAAGATTTTATCATGATATTGTTCTGGGTTTTATGTATATATTGATTGATCCAGGAAAAGATTTATGAGACAGGTATTCTTACTATTTTAGCTGAAGAAATCGAGATAGCAAAAAGATAGTTTCTCAGTGTCCTAGTTTGCTTTCTGATGCTGTGACAAACACCATGACCAAAGCAACTTGGGAAAGGAGAGGATTTACTTCAATTCACAGTTTATATTCCAGCATCAAGGGAAGCCAAGGAAGCAACTCAAGGCAGGAACCTGGAGGCAGGAACTAAAGCAGAGACCATGGAGGAACACTGCTTTTGGCTTGCTTAGCTTGCTTTCTAAACCCAAACCACCTTCCCAGGGGTGACAGCACCCACAGTAGGCTGGCTACTCCCAAATAAATCATCAAGAAAATGCCCCACTGTTTAAATGTACCATATTTTCTTTATCCATTCTTTAGTTGAGGGGCATCTAGGTTGTTTCCAGGTTCTGGCTATTACAAATAATGTTGCTATGAATAAAGCTGAGCAAATGTCCTTGTGCTATGAGTGTGTATCCTTTGGGTATATGCCCCAAAGTGGTATTATTGCTGGATCTTGAGGTAGACTGATCCCCAATTTTCTGAGAAACTGCCACACTGATTTCCAAAGTGGTTGTACAAGTTTGCACTCCCACCAGCATCCTCTCTAGCATAAGCTATTATTGGTGTTTTTAATCTTAGCCATTCTGACTGGAGTAAGATGGTATCTCAGAGTTGTTTTGGTTTGCATTTCAAGAGAGGGAGGCGCAAAAGAAGAGCAAAGGAGTCAAGACCATGATGATGATATCCACAAAAACAGCGGACCTGAGCTAGTGAGAGCTCACTGACTCTAGACTGATAGCAGGGGAACCTGCATAGAACCAAACTAGGCCCACTGACTGTGGGGACAGTTGTGAGGCTTGGGCAGTCTGTGGGGCCACTGGCAGTGGGACCAGGATTTATCCCTAGTGCTTGAACTGGCAATCTAGGAGCACATTCTCTTTGAAGGGATACCTTTCTCAGTATAGATATGGGGGGGGGGAGGCTTGGTCTTGACTCAAAGTATCAGACTTTGTTGACTCTTCATGGGACGCCTTATCCTTTCTGTAGGGTGGGGTAGAGGAAGGGAGGGAGTGGAAACAGGGATAGATATGTAAAATAGGGAAAGATTATATTTTAAAAATCTTAATTTAAAAAAAGAAAAGGAGAAAACAGAAAGAAAGAGAGAGAGAGAGAGAAAGAAAAAAGAATGAAAGAAAGAAAGAGGGAAAAAAAGAAAGAAAGAAAGAAAGAAAGAAAGGAAGGAAGGAAGGAAGGAAGGAAGGAAGGAAGGAAGGAAGGAAG